>QEPC01013399.1:535846-607306 GCA_003113815.1 Sphenodon punctatus
CCCGCCAGCGAATGCAACCCAGAGCCAGCCAGCCAGCCCCAGCAGCAGGTAAGTGTACCGGTACTGTACTGATCCCTGGGGTGGGGGGTGTTTTAACACCCCCCACCCCAGGGATCACCCTACCTCCCCACCCAGGGATCGCCATTGCCTACCTTGAGCTCCGGGCGGCGGTGGCGGCAGTCCGGCGGCTTCAGCGCTGGCTGTGGGGCTGCCGGCTTCAGCATGCTACTAGGCCTTCCGGTGAACTTCCGGGTTTCCCCGGAAGGCCTAGTAGCGTGCTGAAGCTGGCAGCCCCACAGCCAGCGCTGAAGCCGCCGGACTGCCGCCACCGCCGCCCGGAGCTCAAGGTAGGCAATGGCGATCCCTGGGTGGGGAGGTAGGGTGATCCCTGGGGTGGGGGGTGTTAAAACACCCCCCACCCCAGGGATCAGTACAGTACCGGTACACTTACCTGCTGCTGGGGCTGGCTGGCTGGCTCTGGGTTGCATTCGCTGGCGGGTGGCGGCGACCCAGAGCCCGCACTAGGGACTTAGTGGAAATTGTTTTTGTTGTTTAACTTTAAATCCAGGCTGGGCAGGGTGGGTGGGGGGGTGTCCCCCCTTCCACCCGCGCAGCCTGGACTCGGGGAGGGAGGAGGTTGTGTTTTTTTTCCATTGATTTCAATGGGGGCAGTTCCCCATTGAAATCAATGTAAAAGATCTGGTACCGGTAAACGGGTATTAATCCAATAAGCCGGTTTTTTTAAGTCCGGGAACCAGTAAAACCGGTACCCGGTATTTGCCCTGATGTCCCACCCCTGCTAAAAAGCATGGAAATCGTGCCATGTTAGCAATAAAGACATTATACAGTCTCACATATTGTGCTCACTAACAACTTAGGATCCATGCACCCACAATTTGCCTTTGTCTTTCATGCCCAGTCCTCTTCCTCTTTTCAGGTTGGGGGCAACACTGAAGCTGTGGACAAGAGGGCCTGAGCTGACCCCTCACTCCCTCCTTTTCCTACATCCTTTCATTTCAGTTGGAGAGAATGGGACAGCTGACTAATGGCTCATAACCGTCCCTCTTACCTACTAGTCTCCACTGCTCTCCCAGAGCACAGTGAAGCTGGGAAGATTTGTATACAAATGTTTAATTAAAACTAAGTTGGGTATGCATTGAAATTAATCAAATAGAATGGGTGATTGTGAATTTCACAATCCAGTTAAGTGATTGTGAAATTATACAACACAGTTGCATCTTTAGAAGTACATAGGGAAGGCAAGAGGATGTGAAATGATGAGGAAGGCACCAGATGCAGTAAGTGGAATGTTTGGAATAACAGGGGAAAATACAAAGAGTGTGCAGGATCAAGTAAGTGGGTGGAATGACTAGAGGAATTAGAAATAGTTACAATAACAGGATTCTGAGTGAAATAACTGATTTAGAAGACTGATGGAATACCAGGGGGAACAGTCATATCGTTTAACACATTTACTATAGCTGACCTTTGAGTCCCAGTAGCCTCTCTCCCTGTTGTTCCACTTCCGGTCCTGCTTTTTTGGTCATGCCACACACCCCCTTACTTCTGTTCCATATGACACGCACAGATAAACATTGTATTTCTCCCAGAGCTTTTGAGTTCTCTGTGAGGGGAATGGGAGTTAGAGGGGTGACTTGAACCCAGGACTCCTGGATTGTCTGTTATAAGGCTGAGAGCAGGGGAGAGGAGAACAGGCTCAGAACCAGGACTATTGAGTTGCTTGTGAAGGGAGTGCAGCCTACTGGATTAAAGTGGGGAGGGGAGGCTGGAAGTCAGGAATCCTGAGTTCTCTGTTACAGGGCTGAGATGAATTAGATTAGAGGGGGGGAGGTGGGAGGCAGAACTCCTAAGTTCTCTCTTTCTTTAAGAGGAAACGGAGGGAGTGAGGGGCCAGCTCATGCCCTCCTGTTCCCAGTTTCAATGTTGCCCCAAACCTGCATAGAAGAAGAGGATTGGGACTGAAAGACAAAGGCAAAGTGTGGGTGCATGGAGCCCAAGTTGTAAGTGAGCACAATATGTGAGACTGTACAATGTTTTTACTGCTAACATGGTCCAGATGTTAAGGCGGGAACCTTAACTTTCAGTTTCCATGCTTTTTAGTGCATGATTGAATTTGCAAGAGCCTTAACTCTTCTTGTAAACCGGAGGTTTTTCGATTATGGAATAATATTTGATGTCCTTTTTCAGGCTGTGCCATTGCAGTAGGGTTGAAGTGTCCCAAGTTCCTTGCGTTTGTTTAGTCTTCTTATGTTTCACAGCTCTTCGAATCCTAATTTCTACTCAGCTTCCAAATAACATAGCTTTATGTTTCCTTTTAATTATTTTATTTTTCAGTTCTTTTAAACAATAAGAGAGATGTATTAGTTTAATAGTTTCTCTCATTATTTTTCAGAGTCGAGTTTGTCCATTTCTGATAGATCCTTCCTCCAGGGCTACAGAATGGCTGAAGACACATTTGAAAGAATCCCGCTTGGATGTTATTAACCAGCAGGTCAGTCTTTTAGACTTACACCTTCTAGTAAACAAACAAGTTTGTTTTGGACTTTCGAAGAACGAGGCTGTTGGTTGCTCTTTTCCTCCAAAGACTGTCTAACCCTGGCCAGAATTATTTAGAATCCATTCTACTGAAGGGATGTCAGCTTCAACAACTTGTCTTTAGTGGAAATTTGGAACATTGGGTAAATGGGTGATCCGAATCCCCTGGCCACCTTGTGGAGGGCCACAGCAGTCACCATGATTTGGGCCATTGGGGAGGTCAGTTCAAACGAGCTGCCCCCAGAGAATCCAGGCAAGGTGACTGCTGTTTAAAAGTCCTTCCACACTATGGGTCAGCTGAGGAGATGTCCACATGGGGCAGGATGCCTGTACCCCTGCTGCACAGAAGAATTGTGCCCCCCAGAAGGAGCTGCTGCCAAACATCTGATCAGGGAGGCCCGGAGGAGTGTGCTCCTCCGGGATGCCAAATAGCTAATTTCAGGAGTGGGGGCTGACAGAGCACACACTATATTCCATACAAAGAATGTTGCATGCCTTTGCCCCCCCCTCTCCCATCAGCTTTGTCAGCCTGTGTGAGTGCACTCCTCCAGCCCCCCCCCATCAGCTGTTTGGTGACCGGGTTGAGTGCGCTCCTCCAGCCCCGCCCTCCCATCTGCTGTTTGGTGGGCTGGGTGAGCACGCTCCTCCTGTCCCCCCGATCAGCTGTTTGGCGGCCCGGGTAACCATCCTCTTTCAGGCCTGATCCTTGGACTTTGTGGCGGGCCTGGGCAGGGCCTAACAGATGGGAAAACACACATTAGCCTGGATTCGCCCAGCTGTGCGAATCTTAGCCCGCGCTGTGCCATGTTGCTGACCTTCTCTGGAAGACACATCCAGTAGCAGTCAGTTGCCACCCCGAGGTGGAAGTGGGTGAACATTTGGCAGCCATCAAACTGACAAGCAGGTGATTGGCGGGCTACTATGGGCTACTGTCTCGTTTGTTTTCACCCATAGATACTTGAAGTTCCATTCATACTTTCCCCAAGAATTATTCTCTGTATTATAAGATGAGATCAGATGCCTTTTGAAACCAGTGTTTTAACAGTTAGCACCCCTGCTACCATCAGTTGTCAATGCTTGTTTTTCTTCTTGAGTATGACTCCACAAGTAATTTTACAAAGGAGAAAAAAAGGCTACTTGATAGTTATTTCAAACTATGCTGTTTCCAATGATGCGGTCACACCGTAGATTTATATAGAGGCATTATGATATTTTCAGTTTTATTCTCTATCCCTTTCTGAATAATTCCTAACATTCTGTTTGGTTTTTTGGCCACCGCCGTTCAATGTATTTTCCACAATGACTCTAAGATCCTTTTCCTGAGTGGTAACCTCTGATTTAGAGCCGAGATTTGTGTACATATAGTTTGGATTATTTTTTCCTATGTGCATTTCTTTGCACTTTTCAACATTAAATTTCATCTGCCATTAGATGCCTAGTCACCCAGTCTCTCAAGATCCTCCTGCAATTCCTCACAGTCTACTCAGGTTTTAACTACCTTGAATAACTTTGTGCCATCTGCAAATTTGAACACCTCACTCCCTTTTCCAGATCATTAATAAATATATTAAATATGGATCCCTGGGGTATTCCACTGTTTACTTTTCTCCTTTGGGAAAACTGACCATTTAGGGCCTTTTTACATGAGATGCACCCACACATGAATACTCAGAAATCTGGGTGTTTGTGCGTGGGTGAGTCCCGTGTAAAGGACGTAGTGGGTGCACACGTGGCGAGCGGGTGTGTGTGCGTGCTCCCGCTGAACACGCATCCCCATGCACCCCCAACCCATCAACATGCACGGAACAGCCGGTGAAAACACAGGTTGCTCCGTGAATGTTGATGTGTGTGTGGGGGCCCCTCAAAACCCTCCCCCCACCCATCGCGCATGTACCGGCACAAACACAGACCTTCCCCACCTCATGCGGCCCATGTCAAAACAGCCTTAGTTGTAGTCTTTGCTTCCTAACCTTTAACCAGTTACCTATCTACGATGGGGCATTGCCTCCTATCCCATGACTATTTACTTTCCTTAAGAGACTCTTATGAGGGACCTTATTAAATGCCATGTGAAAATCCAGATATACTTGTAGCAGGGGGTCTTCCCAGGGCCACATGGGAAGTGCTGGGGTCTCACTCAGGGGAATTAGCTCTACCCCTCTGCCACGCCTATTCAGCCCGAGCCTCAACTGAATCCTCCCCTTTGGGAAGGGGGTACCCTCCTGCAGAACCCCACACAGGCTAAGTCCAGAGGGTATCACAATAGTCTTTATTTGCCCAGTGTCCAATGTACACAATCCCTGGGCTGCAAGCTCACTCGCCTCCACCCTGCAGGCCCTGGTCAGTCTCTCACAAGCTCAGGAGCACCACAATATCAACCCCTCCATGTCCATCTAGCCAGGCCTCAAAGCCCCAGGCTCTGGCCAAGCCTTCCCCAGGCAGGAGGCTCCCTCCTGGGTACAACATCTCTCACTTGCTTGGGTCCCTCTGGTTCTCCAGCACCCTGGAGAGCATAGAGTGGGAAGGCTTTGTCAGGGCTTCTTCCAGGGAGATGTTTCTCCTTCAGCTCCCTAGCAGAGACTCCTTTCCGCTCTGCCTTGCTCTCATATACAGTCAGGGTGGGTGTGGCCAGGCTGCCTTTCCTCAGCCTTAAAGGGCCAGTATCCTGCCCACTCTGTCACAGGGTCTCTCAGCCTGTTTGCCTCAGAGGCTGATCCCCAGCTATGGGGCTGGCTCTGCCACACCCCTGGGCATGCTCAGCCCTCCAGCTGACCCATGCAGTCCCCTTCTTAAAGGGGCAGCAGCCCCGCAGGACTGCTCCATGCTACAATAGTATATTGACTGGCTATCCACATACTTATTTACACTCTCAAAAATTTCAGTAGATTACTGGGAAATGATTTTGCTTTACTAAATCTGTGTTGACTCTTCCCCATTATGCCATGCTTATAAATATCCCCAGTAGGGATGGGACTTTTGGTACTGCTGAGAACTGAAAGTAGCCGATAATGGCTATATTGAATTAATCTGATATTTTGGTTCTTTCTCGGTATTGGTAGTATCAGATCTTTTGCATTTGTTTTTTATCGGATTTTTAACATTGCGGTTTTCCCCATTGAAGTCAATGGGGAAAATCATCATGTTAAAAACCCAACACTGAGAGAACCAAGAACCAATAGGAGAACCGATAGACAGAGAACCAAAACTGATAAAAAACGAGAACCGAATTTTTGCCCAAGTCCCATCCCTAATGCCAAGTAATTCTGTTCTTTAACAACCATTTCCACCAGTTTGCCCAGCACCGACGTCAAGCTCACCGGTCTATAGTTTCCAGGATCGCCTTCAGAGCCTTTAAAAAATATCAGTGTTACATTCGCTATCCACCTTTTCATATTTATTTAAGGTCACTACCTATTGTCTAACCCTCAGTGGCCTCAGTTCCCTCAGGGAATAACTGGCTGCGTTACCATCCTGCTTTTTTAGATATTTGAAAGATGTTATTGTATCCTCTTCATCCTTTGTAAAGTTTCTCATCAATGTACTGCATCAACAGCCTTCTCATGAATGCATCAACTAGACATTGGTATAATATGGAGACTTCCATTTTTGTTTCCCCTGGCACTAAAAGATCTATCCTATACCACACCAAACAGTCTTGCTCCACAATTGCTACCACCACTCTGCACAGCACACCCCACACTAGCGCTCTTAGCTCTACAGGCTTATTGCAGGGGATGTACCAGGGAACAGAGTGGGGCATGATATCATGTCCTCTCTGCCTCCTGATCTAAGACTCTTCTGCATACACAGAAACATGCACATATAGATGGTTGCTATGCTAGTCCCCAGTAAGCAGAGCTCACAAAGCAGATCAGCTTTGCTCTGTGCCAGTCCACTCAGTTTATTGGCAGTAGAAAGTCTTCAAAGAATAAACGCTGAGACTAAAGGATCCCATGTGCTTTGAATTGATGTTCTTGCTGATTAGCTAAAAGGCTGGAGACAGCTGTGATCACTTTCATTTTCAAAGGATGTTATTTATTTAGGTCTTAGGAATAGCAATGGCAGCTCACTCACTGAAACCTTGTTTAGGCCAAAGAAAAGAAGGGGGCTCAGTGTGAGAATACCTGTAAGAAAAAAGGCAAATGGAAGAAGGAGGAGAAAGCAGAATAAAGACATTTTAAATATCTCAGCAAGGACTTCAGCTGTTTTCTCTACAGGCTATAGGAAAGTAGAATATGGGATAGGCAATATCTTGCAACTGGGTGAAAGACTTCAGAATCAAAAGTAGAGTAAGATCACCGTTATACACATGCTTATTTGCACCCTCAAACATTCCTATAGATTAGTGAGGCACGACTTCCATTTGCTAAGTCCATGTTGACTCTTCCCCATTATGCTGTGTTTATTCCTGTCTCTCCTTCTGTTTCACTCCCCCTTCATCTCCCTGCTTTGTCTCTCTTAGAGTGTAAGTCCACTGGGACAGGGGAACAGTCTAATTGATTACTGTAAAGCTCCAGGTACATTGCTCGTGCTATATAAATATTACATAATATTTAATATTAATTAATAGTACATCTCTGTACTAATAGTACTATTATTACTAGTACATCTCTGAGTGGTACAACTTTGCAGTTAGGAGTTCACTGGAAAGCATTAAACTTATTTCACGAGGGTCACAGTAGCCCCCTTTAGGCATACTTCCTGTTCAGGAACTATCTTTCTGGGCATCTTTCTACAGCTTGGCTAATCATTATGCTGTGGACATGGAAACCAGCTATGATGTCCAATATAGGAGGGCTTTACTACTCTAATTATTATTCACCTACTTCTCCTTAGGCTGTTTTTAGATGGGACGCAACCATGGAGGTCTACCCTTCCCCCTACGGACCTGGGGGCCCGTCTGAAGGAAGCTAGGGTGGTGGCGTGCTCCCGGAACCCATGCACCACCCACCCATGCCCCTGCACGGATCAACCCGGGTTTTTCCTGGTTGCATGTTACTAGTTCTGTGTGTGGGCAGGTATGGGCAATGCATGGGTATGGGTGCACACTGACTGCATGCCCATCTGGTGCCGTGTGAAAGACCCCCATGCACCGGGAGTGTGCGGTGGTGTACACAAAACTGCCCCCCAGGTGGGCCCATCTAAAAACAGCCTTAGTCCTACTTCTGGGAGGATAGAATGCTGTTTTATGGCCCCCCATGTGTATGAAGATATAGAGGCCTCTTGAAGAAAAAAACAGTTATTCACTTGTCACTGGAGTTCTTCGCTAAGACCTGTGTATATTCATTTACACAACCTGCTCACATTGACCTCTGTCTTGAATAAAGGGAAGGGAGAGAGGGGCCTTTTCAGTTAAATTGGAAGGAACAGAGGTGGTTAGCACCACCTTACTACCTTGGTATGCTTACTTTGGGCACGTGCTCAGAGGCGAGGAGAATTTGGCTGGGGGTGGGGAGAAGAGTGGTCCAACAGTCACTGCTTTCTAGGATGCTCTGACTCTCTTGGCTGTACGACACCTAATGCACACATGTGAATATACATAGGCCTTGAAGAACTCCAGTTATAGGCAAGTAACCTTTTGTACTTTTGTTTCCAGAATGCTGAATCCAAGGAGGCATAGAAATGCTGCTTACCTATCAGTTTAATTGCTGTAAATTGTTCAGTGACATGCCTGGTGGGGCAATCACTCCTATAGTACTTTTTAGTAGAGAATATAGTGGCACACTGGTAATGTTAGAATTCAGCTATATGGCCAATACTGCTTAAGAAAATTCAATTTTCATTTGCCCTTAAGGAATCTTTATTGTAAGTAAATAAATCTTTATTATACTGGCAGACATCTTGACAATTCAATCATGGAAAAAATAAAACAACAGTAAAATCATCAACAGAAGACAACAAAACCATATCAGTTCCCTGCCACCTTCCTTCTCAGATAATGTTGTTATTATCTCCACCTGTCCCGAACCACAACTACATAGTCATTCAGAATAAGGAGTGCCCCTATAGCAACCTAAAGTAACTTCAGTCTGCATTGACTGTAGTCTTAAGGCAGTAAAAGCCTTACGATAGGCCACAATGGTAAGCCAACCTAAATAATTAGATCCTCCAACTGAGGGTAGCCAGTATTTATAAAAAGGTGACATTTTGAAATGTGCTGCTTTCGTCCAAGTTACCTGAAGGTCAATATCAGTTATTCTTCCGAGAGATCCTCCTGGACGGCCAGCCATAAAAGTAGAGTAGATCCCTGCCACTACCAGTAGGAGGCAGACATCCTAATTTTTGTGAGCATGGTCAGGGTATCTCACCCCCATACTTCAATTTTTTTTGTCTGCCTCCACCAAGATAGGAAGCAGATTGTCTGCCTCCCAAGGGAAACAGGGACCCAGGTAGCCTACCTTCTCACAAAACCTCCTGGTGCCAGGGGAGGAGAAATTCCTCCCCCTGTTCAGCCCCCTTACACAAAGGGGCTTGGAGACCAAAGCCGGGTGCTCCCCCTTCCTACGGGCAGGGGAGCCCCGTAGAGTGGGCATAGCAGTCCCCCGAGGGGTGCTGTCTACTGGTCCCTATGGACCATCTCCCCCACTAGAGCTGAGGGCATTCGAACCCCAGCTGCCCCCCGTCGCGGCGTGGAGCCCGGCAGTAACAACTCTCGGGCCTCAGAAGGGGAACGGCAAGGACACCCCACCCCCCGTGGGGTCCCTGATGGCAGCTAGGCTCCAGTCGCAGTTTTCCTGCGTGCCACTCGGGGCCACAGCAGCACAGGTCAGTCTTGATCGGCCCAGGAATCAACATGCTCTAGAACGCAGCTTTCCTGCGCTCCAATAGGGGTTCCTGCGGCGCAGTGGCACTCTGAGCCTGGGAAGAAACAGCGCAAGCACACTTAATGGCGGAGTGGCAGGACCTCAGCACAGGCTCCACGGTGAACCCGGCCAGACAGAATGGTCCAGAACGCCCGCCCCCCTCGTGTTCAGCAAACGGCAACAGGGAAAAGCGGCGGGATGACCAGGAAAAAAGCAGTGGCGGTGATGGACACAGGAAAGATAGCGGAGATGGTAAGTGCCCCGCGTACCCCCACTCCGGCCCAGGACCCACACATGAAAGTCCTCCGGGAAATTCTCTCAGAATTAAAATGCTAAAGGTCCCCTCCCAGGCAAAAGAAGGCACATGCCTATAACGGCCGCTCCAAGGGAGCAGGCAAAGGGAAAGATCCCCTAACCAAGAAACCCTGCAGGACCTCTAGACCCCTAGACTCCCCAGGCTCCTCGGAGGTTATGTCCATTCCTTCATCAGAGGAGGATCAGCCCCAGTGGGAGAAAGGATAGGAGAGACAAAGAAAGAAGGGGGCTCCCGCTCGGGATAATGAAGGGGAGGAGGAGGAGCTGGAGACTCAAGCTTCAGACGAGCTCCAAACCTCTGAGGAGGAAACTGGAGGCTCCCCACTAGAAGAGGGGGAGTTAGAGGAATCAGGGATTGAGGCCTTGTCTGAACCTGACAGGCAATTCCCGGTCAAATATAGAGACCAGATCTTTGACCTAGTAGTAAAGGCCCTGCACCTTCAGCAAAGGAAGGACAAGCATGCCCCATTGGACACCTCAGAAGAGGAGGAGGATGAGGAAAGGGAGTACATCCCTAGGTCTCAAGCCAGAGACAGAGGGTTGGTATTTGATAAGGCTTACGAAAAGATCATAAAAAGAGAATGGCAACAGCCCAACAAACTGTACAAAATGAGCAAGACACAACTGTCTTTATACTCCCTTTCTAAGAACAAAGAGCCTCTCCCCGCCATTCCCAAGGTGGATGCCGCTGCAGCATCCCTGGCCAGAAACTCCGTTTTCCCTACCAAAGAGGAGTGCTACCCCCGCAATCCCACAAATAAGGGTATTGAATGTAGCCTTAGATGAAACTTTTGAGGAAGTGGCTCCATCACCAAAATGGCCACCATCACATCATACTTTTCCAGAGCCCTCATGACCTGGATCAAGTCAGTCGGAAACCCTCAGGTATCCAAGAAAATGACTAGAGTACTGTCCACAAGAATCCAGTTAGCCTACGCATTCATAGCGGACTCATCCACGGATATGCTCCACTGGGCAACACAGGCGGCGCCCTCCAACGTGGCAGCCAGACGTCGACTATGGCTTAGATCCTGGAAGGGAGACAACACAGCTAAAAATACCCTTGTAGGGGGTCCGTTCCAAGGAGCGAAACTTTTCGGCGTCTGTCTAGATAAAGTCCTGGTAGACGTGGTGGACAAGTAAAAAAAGCAAACATTACAGAATGTGAGGGTAACAAAGAAGCTTTTTCGTCCCTTCAGCACATACCAACCAGCAGGCAGTTCCAGACGACCCTTCTGCCCGCATAGAGGTAATCAACAGAAATACAAACCCAGGTGGAACAAGCAGAAGGGATCAGGAAGCAGACCCAGACACGCTCAGGGTCCAAGACTCCCCAAGACAGAAGCATGACTATGGGACCATCCATCATCAAGGACAGTCTCCGCTCGGGGCAGGCTCCAACTGTTTGCAGAGCAATGGACAGCTTCCACATCAGACGAGTGGGTCCTTCGCACCGTCCAGAAGGAATTCTCAGTCGAGTTCTTACAATACCCCCAGCACTCTTTCTGTGCCTCACCAGTATCCACAAAAACAAACAAACACCAAGCAATAGAAACGGAAATAGACAGACTCCTAGACATCGGAGCCATAGAACCGGTTCTGGCACATGAGAGGGGATCTGGTCTCTGTTCGATCCTGTTCCTGGTACCCCAAAAATAGGGAGAATGGCGGGCCGTACTCGACCTCGAGACCTTGAACAAATCAGTCAAAATGAGAAAATTCAAAATGGAGACTCTCCAGTCCATATGAGTACCGATGACACGAGTGGTTGTCCTCCCTCGACCTCAAGGAAGCGTACCTACATGTACCGATACTGCCCGTGCACAGAAAGTGACTCAGTTTCTCATATGCCAAGAACCACTGGCAGTACACGGCTCTCCCCTTCGGCCTAGCCACCTCACCCAGGACGTTCACGAAAGTACTGATACCTTTGATTGCGAACTAGAGGAAAGGGCATCACGATTCACCCGTACTTGGACGACATACTCATTTGATCTCCGACCTCCAAGAAGGTGGTGCTAGATACCCGCAGGACTATTCAGTATTTACAGGAACACGGCTTTCTGATCAATTTCAAAAAAGAACCATCTCAACCCATCTCAGTCCCTGGAACATCTGTGGGTAATTCTGGACACTCGCAATTACAGGATCTTTCTGACACAATGGAGACAGTTAGATCTACTACACTTGATCAGGAAAATTTCAAAGAAACGTAGGACCAGACTCAAGACTCTCGTCAGCTTGCTAGGCAGCATGATCTCCTGCCTGGGGATAGTGCACTGGGCCAGGCTTCACGTCAGGCCACTACAGAGATTCTTGCACCCATGGCAGGACCTCCTGACCCAGGGAGGGAATCCTTACATCGTAGTCCCGGACGTGCTCAATAAGTCCTTCCTCTGGTGGACACAGAGGAACCAGTTCAGGGACGGGGTTTCCATCTCAAATCCAGACAGAACATCAGTAACTACTGATGCCAGTCTCTCCAGTTGGGGAACACACTCGCAAGGCAAAAACACGCAAGGCACGTGGCTCAACTGGGGGAAAAGACATTATATAAACTGGCTAGAACTACAAGCGGTATTCTTAGCACTCTGGAACCTAGCTCCGATTCTTCGGGGGAAGCACGTACTGGTGTATACAGACAACACAGTAGCAAAGGCCTACATCAATCACCAGGGACGGTCGCAATCTGAATCCCTTCACCAACAGGCGACCGCGCTCATCAGGTGGGCAGAATCCAACCTGAAATCCATCAGAGCAATCCACATCTTGGGGGAGAGAAATATGCAGGCCGACTGGCTAAGCCAGGAAAGGATTGATCCCGGGGAGTGGGCCCTCCATCAATCAGCATTCGAGAGCATAGTCAGATGCTTCAGTCATCTGACCGAAGGATCGATCTATTTGCATCTCCAATAAATGCAAAGACATAGGAGTTCATATCTCAGTTTCCGGACCACAGAGCAGTAGCTTTCAGTGCACTGATTGTGAACTGGCTGCTGGATCTACTATACGCCTTTCCTCTATTTCCACTCATCCACAGGACAGTGGCAAAAATAAAAAAGGAACAGGCTCATGTCATCCTGGTAACTCCCTACTAGCCACGACATCCATGGTTCGCGGACGTACTAGCTTTGGCCACGCACCCGCCTCTCAACCTTCCAATCAGACAAGAACTGCTGCATCAGGGACCCATCTGGCACAGCAATCTAGAGGCCCTGAAACTAACTGCTTGGAAATTGAAATGAAGGCCCTAAGAAAGCTAGGCTATTCCCATCAGGTCTTGGACACCCTGCTCCAGTCTAGACGTCCAGCTACCAAACGTATTTACCAGCGCACCTGGGCTTACTTCGCCACATGGTGCCAGGGATAAGGGGACTAGACCTGGAAAGGCCTCCGTTAGGGTCATTTTAGAGTTCCCTCAGGAGGGGCTAAACAAGGGATTAAAGCCCAATACATTACAGAAACAGGTAGCAGCCTTAAATAGCATGCTGGGCACAGTTAAGGGTCGCAGAGTAGCGAGGCATCCTCAAATAGTCTGCTTCCTCAGGGCATCAAGAGTTATCTCGCCTACGGTAGTTCACCGTTTCCCGTCTTGGGACCTAAATGTACTACTCAGGGCTCTGACCAAGATCCCGTTTGAACCTCTGGCAGAGGTGTCTATGTATTTCCTGTCTCTCAAAATAGCTTTCCTCATAGGTATCACTTCAGCTTGTAGAGTTTCAGAACTGAGTGCCCTCTCCATAGACCCAAGCCTCTGTTCGTTTAGGACATCATCAACAGTTCTAAGATTAGATTCAGCCTTCTCCACAAAAGTTGACACATGCTTTCATAGGGAACAGGAAATCATCCTCCCCTCATTTTGTCCCAATCCAGCTCATCCACAGGAAAGAATATGGCACACACTAGATGTTACTAGAGCATTAAGGATTTATATAGAGCGCACCTCTCCATTCAGAAAGTCTTCAGTCCTCTTTTTAGCATATAGTCCCCAAAGAAGGGGTATGAGGGCGTCCAAAGCGGTCATAGCCCGCTGGAGGATTACAAGGCGCAGGGAAAAACTCCCCCGCGGGGGATATTCGCTCACTCTCTCAAAGGAGCTGTCACCTCACAGGCCTTTAGAAATTCAGCTTCTTATGGGGAAATCTGCCGGGCAGCAACTTGGTCTTCAGTGCACTTGTTTATGAGGCACTATAGGATTCCGTTGCTCGAATCAACAGAGGCTGCCTTGGGGAGGAGAGTCCTGCAGGCGGTAATATAGAGAATTAGTTTACCTCTAACCTGCTGTGCATCGGTTATTTATCCTCTATCTGTTTTTCCCTCCCCTGAAACTTATTAATACTGGGACACCGCTCTGGTACGTCTCTAATTTTATGGCTGGCCGTCCAGGAGGATCTCCCGGGAGAAAGGAAAATTGGGTCCTTATCTCTGAATTTTTCTTCTACGGGAGATCCTCCTGGACGGCCAGACCCACCCGGAATGAGGGATAACTCTGAGATGCCTGAGGTTCGAATTTAACCCATACATTTCAGTTTAGTACCTTCACTCCTAGTTGAGAGTGGGGTTGCGGTTTGTTACGTATTCAATATTAATCTGGTTTTCCCTTTAGAGTTAGTTTTTGTTCAGTCCAGTTTAATTAGGCAATGTGGAAGAGAGCTGAGAACTACTGGATTATGGGGGTGAGATCCCCTGCGCATGCTCACGAAAATTAGGATGTCTGTCTCCTACTGGTAGTGGTGGGGATCTACCCTACTTTTATGGCTGGCCATCCAGGAGGATCTCCCGTAGAAGGGAAATTCAGAAGGTAAGGACCCAATTTTCCTTTCTATGCCTTATTATTCTTATTGCATCCTTATAAGGTGTATTTGTCAGAAATCCTAGAGAAAAGCCCAAAGAACTGACTTTAAGCTCAACCCCACACCACTAGGGGTCTGTCTTACGCCAGACAGGACTCAGCTTTTCTTCTAAACATAATCTAGGTAATTACCTAGAAGGAGAATAATTAATTTTCATCCAGAAGCACAGCAATAAACTTAGAATACTAGCTTCCATTGATTTTGACCCGGTCTCCAATCTTAATAGTGATGCAGAGGTTGTTGGAAGGACTCCCGAAAGGGCTTGTAGAGATTTATTTTGAAGTACTTCCAAGGCTTCTACTAGGGAGTGAGTATAACCTCAAACCTGGGCCCCATAACAAAACCAGGAGGTTAACTTGGCCTAAAAAACCCTAAGGGCTGGCCTAACCAGCCCCCCCCCCCCCCCCGCATTCAAACTAAAGAATTTAAGCATCACTGTTATTAAAGATGTCACAGCTTGTTTAACTACCTGGCCGTGCTGGGTCCAGGAACTATTAAATGAGAAATGAATCCCCAAGCATTTAAAGAAACGTACTTGCTTCAGCTTATTCTTGTTAATGGCCCAGTGATATTTTTTATATCTAGAAACAAAAAACATTATCTTGGTTTTATCATCATTTATCACCAGATCTCTTTGCTCCTCTCTGTCTCGATTTCAAAATCCAATAATAAACAATTAAGCTCCAATCTACTTGTGGAGAGCAGTATAGTATCATCCGCATACTTAAGTATTGGCACCCTACGGTTACCAATTTTGGGGGCCATATAACCCTCCTTCTCAGAGACTTTGATTATCAGCTGGTTGAGTACAGGTTAAATAATGTGGGTGCCAATAGGCAACCTTGCCATCCCCCTGGAGGGTTGATATAAGCACTGATAAACTACCCCGCATATTAAAGCACCCTTGTAAAGAAGTATTTGTATATAGGGAAACAATCAAAGATAACAGCCTCTCATCAATAGATAGATCTTTAAGTTTCTGCCATAACGTAACCCGGTTTATCAAGTCAAATGGAATCTATTTGTTTAACTTTTTTTATACCAGACTAAGTCACTTATTAATATTAACAAACAAAATGAATCAACAAGAATGAATTTTTATTCACACAGGATGCCAACTTCATTACTTCTCTTGAACTGGCAGTGCGATTTGGGAAAACGTTAATAATACAGGAGATGGATGGAGTGGAGCCTGTTCTTTATCCACTGTTAAGAAAAGATCTTGTTGCTCAAGGTAAGTGTATGACAGAAGGAGAGCTAAAAAATATTATTTATTCTGTCAAGCAGACTAAAACGGTAAATTGATTAAAGATTCCGAAGTGAACCTCTCAGTTACTTGATGGAGTCCAGGTCTACCTGTTGGCTAGAGACCATTTTAAAAAACTTGCTTGTATTGTGATTTTTGTTTAATTTCATATTAAAATGGTAAGAATGGGACATATTAAAGTAATCTGGGGAAGATGGAGGTGGTGGTGGAGATATCTAGAGGCTGTGGGTTCCAGCAAACCACATCACCTTAGTAGATGCAATAAACATGATTGTAATAAAAATTGGTGTATATTTCACTGTGTATTCTTTGAAGAAAGAACTTTATTTTTTGTCGTTTTAAAAGCCCAAGTCAAGAGTTTCAGCTCATACCATAGCAAGAGTATAAAATTATAAGAACTATAATTAAAATTATAAGAACTATAAGCAAGGGTATAAAATTATAAGAACTGAGCAGAGATTATTTATTTATTTTGTTGTAATTTTAAGCTGTTACCTCTTGCCACAGGCAACTGGAGTGGTTCACAACAATAAATGAAAGATATATAAAATCTCATAAAACAATATTTATCTTTTATTTATTTTATTTATAAATTTTTACCCCGCCCCTCCTGCCATGCAGCTCGGGGTGGCTTCCAAGCATTTAAAATACCAATTTAAAATATAAAACAGTTTAAGCATAAGGTGTAACCACATTAAACACCCCTCCCCCCCACCTCCCTACCTGACTCCCTCACCAACAGCCTGGTGGAACAGCCAGGTCTTACACTGTCTTCAGAAAGAGGGGAGGTCAGGGGCCAGACAGGCCTCTGTCGGGAGGGAATTCCACAGCCTAGGGGCCACCACCGAGAACGCCCTCATTGTCACCACCCGGGAAACCTGGGCGACCTTGAGACGGGCGTCCCCGGTCGACTGCAAGGACCACATGATGGCCCGGGGTATGAGGCGGTCCCGCAGGTAGGCATGGCCCAGGACGTTTAGGGCCTTATAGGTCAATACCAACACCTTGAATTGGGCCCAGAAACAATTGGCAGCCAGTGCAGTGAATGAAGCACTGGTGTAATTTACTCACGGTGACCCGTCCCCATTAAGAGGCGGGCCATCGCATTCTGCACTAGCTGCAGCCTCCAGACCGTCACCAAGGGTAGCCCCACGTAGAGTGTGCTGCAATAGTCCAGTGTAGCGGTGATAAAAACATGGATTATGGTGGCCAGGTCAGAGTCCGAAACATACAGCCGCAGCCATAGCAACAGATGCAACTGGCGAAAGACGCCCCTCGCCACAGCTACCAGCTGGGAATCCAGGCAGAGCTGCGAATCGAGAAGCACCCCTAGACTACAGACCTGAGTAGCTAGAGGAGGGCAGATCCCATCAACAACAGGAGCCACCACACCTCCCGCCCTACCCACCAACATCACCTCCGTCTTGTCAAGATTCAGTCTCAGACAGCTCGCCCTCATCCAGTTCCCCACAGCCGCCAAACACCGGGTGAGCACCAAGACTGCCGGGTCTGAGTCTCCAGAAAAAAAGAGATAAAGTTGTGTATCATCGGTGTACTGATGACAATGTATACCGAACTCCCTCATGACCTCCCCAAAGGCTGCATGTATACATTGAACAGGAGAGGGGATAGAATAGAACCCTGTGGCACTCCACAAGTGAGCTTCTGGGGAGATTGGAAGGCAAATAACTCTCTTCAGTGGGACTTCTCTCATGGGCCTTTTTTATATGGGCCGCAGGTGCGGTGGGGAACGGTGTGCGCACAGCAGCATGGACGGTGCAGGGGGAGTGCGCATGGGCACACACCGATCCCCACGCATCCCAACTCACGCAACAATCACCATTTTCGCCAATTGCTCCATGAGTGGGTGATGGATAGAGGTGGGTGTGCATTCGTGTTTCACGGGAGCACGCACACATGCACACCCACCCACCGGAGGATTTACACGGGTAGCACTCACTCATGCCCATATAGTAAATCTGCGTGGGCATGAATGGGCCTGTTTTGTGTAAAAAAAGGCCATGGTGTAAGTAGTTTGAGGATTGCAGCTATAAATGTTATATACGCATCCTTTGTGAACAGATATATTTGAATATATAAATTAATGTGAAAATATAAAATAAAACATTTCAGAAATGCTATTATTCAAGCTTACTATTATATGTATTTACTATATAATACAGAGCAGCTGTTCAGTAATTTTATTCTCTCAAATTTTTGATTTTGATTAACCCTTTTTATAGCCTTTGTAGACATTCTGTAGCTTAAAATTTGTAAATCTCCTGATGCCTTCATTATTGCTATTATGTCATGTAGTAAAGACAGTAGTAAAAGTTGTAAATTGGCTGGGGAAAGACTAGTGTAGGTAGTCACCTCTAAAGAGAAAAAGATTAAAACGAGCGATACATACTTTAGGGTCTGTTGTGTTGTGCCCTTGGTATGGTTGTCTTATCTAGAATGAGGACACTCCATGTGTTTGACAGTTTTCTATTCATTCTTCTGCCAAGGAATGATACCGTTTCCTATTCTACTGATTCTTTTTTCTTTCCCCTTACCCCATTGGAGTTTAGGGATCTGCAGGAGGTAAAGGGTGTACTGTTGGCCTTTGGAGAGCACATTATGGGTAAAAACAGATGAGACGGTGACCCACTGTGGTCTGCATTAGCCAGGGACTCATCTGCTCATCTGGTGCCCAGCCACCAGATGTTGGCTTGCGACTGCCCTGGGGTGGGTAGGCACAGGGCCGGCTCCAGGGTTTGTGAGGCCATGTGCGAAGTCTTGGTGGGGGGCCTAATTTGCATAATTAGGCACCACCTAATTATGCAAATGTATACATTTACATAAAACTTACTCCCTCTGGACAGGAAGGATTCCCTTTCTCCACCTCTCTGAGCAACCATGGAGAAGCACGGCCTCCTAATGCTTCCCCCCCTCCCCAGCCGAGTGTCTACCACCACTCCCCAGGAGTCGTTCCACTGCAGGGGCAGCCAAGCAGGTAGTGACACAGGCACAGAGAGACTGACTGCGTCCACTGCCTTACTGGAGGAGGGGCCAGGGGTTGAGCTTAGCCAGTCTGGCCTCCAGGGCCTGTTGCTTCTTGCTGCCAGTGCCTCCTGTGCCTTGTGCACGCATGCGGTGTGACCAGTCCAGAGGTGCTGCTATCACACAGAAGACACCCAAAATGCAGCTAGCTTATTAAGCGCATTATGCCATGAAAAGAGACATATAACCAGTTCAGTTGTGCCCCCATAATCAGTTCATGCTGCCCCCACCCCATAACCAGTTCATTTCTGCCCCTGCCCCATATAATCTATTCACGCTGCCCCCACCCATAACCATTTAATTTGTGCCCCCGGGGCAGCATGAATTGATTATATGGGGATGCAAATGAACTGGTTATGGGGTGCGGGTTTAAAGACAGTATTCCTGTTAGCAATAACTTCATTAAGTAGAGTTAGTGAAATAGCAGCCATAATAATCTCAGAACCATATTTGCAGATTTATTTTCCAAGACAGAATAGATATTGCTTTACATCCTAAATTCCTACCTAAGATAGTATAAGTAAGACAGTTGTGAGAATGTGACCCTTTTTACACGGGTCTCTCCTCCCAGCCGTAAACACGCAGATTTCTGTGTGTTCATGAGTGGGGGAACCCCATGTGAATGACGTGGTGCACGCGCCCATGGTGAGTGGGGGTGCGTGTGCGCTCGCCTAACACGCATCCCCACTCACCCCCACACTCATCCCCACGCACAGAGCAACCGGGGGAAATGGTGGTTACTATGTGGGTGTGGATGAGTGGTGGGTGAGTGGGGATGTGTGTGCAGCTGTGTGCATGCCCCATCCATGCACTGGCGCGCTCACGGACTCCCCACCCTGTCTCTTATACTAAAAATATCATGTGAGGAGCCACTCGAAGAACATAAGGTTGCTACCTTGCAAACAAGGTTCTTTGAGATGGCTCCGAACATTCTCACAAATACCCACCCTTCCAGCCCCGCATGGAATTCTTTTCTTATATTTCTAGAAAGGGTTGAAAGGAACTGTCATTCAGAGGGGGAGGGTTCTTTTTATACCAGAGGAGCTCAAGACCATCATGTGGTCTATTATTTGAACAGGGTGAGTATGCACAACCCAGGTGTGAGAATGTTGGGAGCCATCTCGAAGAACCTTTACAAGGTAGCAACCTTCTGATCAGCACGTGGGGAGGAGCTGTTTGTAAACAGCCTTATCTCCCAGCCCCATCCAGTGTCCCCGCTGCTGCTGCTGCTGCTGCAGCACTACTAGAAGGCAGAGGCAGGTGAGGTATGGGGTCTGGAGCCAGGGAGGGGAGGAAGAATCACTTTCTGGGGGAGAAGCTGGCTGCAGCCTGCTGCCCAGCCAGGCAAGTGCGGGGCCCCAGCTGGCGGTGGGGCCATGTGCGGCCACACATGTGGCACATGCCTGGGGCCGGCCCTGGGTAGGCAGTTGTCCCAGGATGTGCCCTGGGCCCAGTTCCGGGCAACAGTCCCAGACCAAAGGCCGCCCACGTGGGCCCGTGTGGGTCAATGCGGACCTGCACATTTGTTCAGACCCACCATGGGGCTGGTGCCACTATGGCTGGTCGCCAATGGTTAAGAACTGAAGAAGTGCTATACTGGGTCACACCAATGGTCCATCGAGCCCAGCACCTGTCTCCAACAGTGGCCAATCTCGGTTGCTTGGAAGAAGTACAGGTCAAAATGGGGCAATCCATTACCAGCTCCTGACAGTAAGAGGTTACAGTCCCCAAACCTACCTCTGACTAATAGCTGCTAATGGACCTATCCTCCAGAAACTTGTCTAATCCTATTTTAAACCCAGGTTTACTACTGGCCTTGACCACATCTTCTGGCAACAAATTCCACAACTTAACTGTGTGTTGAGTGAAAAAATACTTTATTTTATTTGTTTTAAATCTGCTACTTTCTGGATTCATAGAGTGTCCCTTAGTTCTATTACTGTTTGAGAGGATGAATAACCGTTCCCTATTTACTTGTTCCACGCTACTCATGATTTTATACATTTCTATCATATCCCCTGTCAGATGGCTCTTCTCCAAGCTGAAGAGCCGCAACATGTCTAGCCTCTCTTCATAGGGGAACTGTTCCATACCTTTTATCATTTTTGTTGCCCTTCCCTGTACCTTCTCTATACCTCTCTGGGAGCAGGGTGGGGCTGGCCACCTGCACGGTTGTTGTATTCCCCCACCACTAGGATGGTGGGACGGCTCTCCAGCTGCCAGGGGTCACAGGATGTCTGTTCAGTATCCATTCCCGACCCGAGGATTGGTGACTACGATTTCCCACCCTTGGTTGGACTGGAGAGGTGCCCTGCTGCCAGCTCGTCTGTTTTTACCGTATGCTGCTAAAAGTTTCTCAGTTAATCCTCTCCTAAAAGAGAGGGTTGTTCCACAGTGTGGAGAGGAATGCGGAGTGAATTTCCCCTCCCGATTAGGGTTAGGGGGGATCCCTTATAACCCTGCCAGATTCCCCATTAGCTCTTTCCAGCTCTGTGGAACACCAGTTTACAGAGTGATTTAAAGAGAAATTATGAAACGTTCCCTCAGATCTCCATTTGTAGGCACATACTCCCCTATCCTTCTGACATGGTGGGGAGAATGGGTCCCTTCATTTTTTTGCCTGTGATAATCAGGTAATGTTTCACTGCTTGTCATGAAAAATGTGATTTATATATTGCAGTAATTTTGTACTTGTACAGATCTCATTTTTGATTTGACATTTTTACAACATATGCTTAAATATATGTTGGCCCTGGTGAACAAGTAAAATTGGTACACAGCCTTCACCTGAAACAATCTGCTAGCAATAGATTTGTATTTGGGAATACCTTGACCCTTTGCTTCTGACTTGGGAATAAGGAATTGTACAGAGCCTCTCTACGTCACAAGTCTTGTTTGCTCTCCCCTTGGTGTTGGGGGGAATTCTTTTTGCCACAGAGATTACTCTTCTCCTGTGCCTGGCAGCCTCAGTGACTGGCATATTGGGGGCTAAGTAAGGCTCCGCTCGCTTACTGTCCACATCCTCATTTTAACTAGGTGGGTAAGCCAAGGTAAAGAATGCTTTTAGCTGAGTTTTCCTTAAAATATTTTTCATATAAAGTTTTGAATACCTATTTATTGGAAACTAAATATCATATTTGGTTTTAAAACTATTGTATACATTTATTTTATTAATACTGAAATTTCCTAATCAAACTTAATGTAATATCTGTTTTCTCACAGGGCCACGATATGCTGTGCAAATAGGTGACAAAATCATTGACTATAATGAAGAATTCCGCCTGTTTCTCTCAACACGCAACCCAAATCCTTTTATTCCACCTGATGCAACTTCCATTGTTACAGAGGTTAATTTTACTACAACAAGAAGTGGTTTAAGAGGCCAGGTAGGATTGATCACTTCTAGTACTAGAATAATAGTTTGAATTGGTTTACAACTGGGCCAGATTCAACTCATAGTAAATCTTGACTTGTGAGGACAAGACCCTGGGAGAGGACCCATTGGCAGAATATAATCAGAACCCCCTATTTTTGCCATTAAGGTAGTCAAAATATATTGTAGCACAAAACAATGGTGGTGAAGTTCCCTCTGCAGCCTTGTCTGGCAGGCTTTTGTCTGGAGTCCTTGGTGAATTTTAAAAATGGATCTATCTGGCAGAAGACCTGAGGGCAATGGGGTACCATCTACTGTCTTCCCTTGAGACTAAATTCCTTGTGATGCCAAGGGACAATCCGGGGCAAGAAGGCTATAATTTACATCTCCATGTGCTTACTTAGCACATTCATTTTACACTATGCTTTTATCAAATGTTTCTAGGTTCACAGAAAGAAAACTTTATAATGGCAGGCATAGGTAATTCATTCATCCAACATCTGCTGAAGTCAATGGAAATCTTTTCATTGGCTTCAATGGAGACACGCCAAACCTTAAATTAGTAGTTTCTGTCCTAAACAGTCTGGGCCCTGCATATCTGAAGGACTGCCTGTTCTACCATGTCCCATTGTGACCCCTGTGGTCGGCTAGGCATACCCTCTTGCAGATTCCATCTGCTACTCTCGTCCGTAGGACCGGGGTGCACAGGAGGACGTTCTTGGTCGCTGTTCCATTTTTGTGGAACTCCCTTTCCCTAGAGGTTTGTCTGAACCTGGGCCTAAGCATCTTCCGGAGACACTGAAAAACCTTTTTGTTTGAAAAGGCATTTGGCGGTAGGGGATAGGGGCTGGTTGAGAGGCTTTGGTTGGGTTGAAGGCTGGGAGAGGGTTTTGGGGGTAAAGGTAGGGTGGGGTTGGAATGGGGTAAGGGAAAAGGTTGTTGGGGAGGTTGGTTTTTTTCTGTTGTTTTATATGTTTTATATGCTGTTTTATGTTTGTAAGCCACCCTGAGCCATTTGGGAAGGGCACGGTAAAAATTGAATAATTAAATTAAATTAAATGAAATGAAATAAGCAAATTGGAATACTAATGTTATTTTAGTAGATCCATTCACCATTGTTCTGCTTTTCTGTTGCCAGCAGTGCTGTTGGTCTGAAAGTGGCTTTCTTTGCCTTGTGAGTAAGGAGAGCTAATGATACCAGAAGGTGGCATGTGTATGGTCTTATTTACACAAAGTCTATGCCTGAGGCCCTTTTTGCATGGACACCTCCCCTTGCCCATGTGTGTGGATGTATGGGCGGTGGGGTCGTCCATGCGATCGCTGGGGCAGGTGGGTGGGGGTGCATGCGCACTCCTGGGCTTCACCCACCTCCAACCATCGCCCACGCATGGAGCAACGGGCGCCAATGGCAGATGCTCCATGCGTGGAGATGGGTAGAGGTGGGTGGGCATCCATGCGACGGGCCACCAACTCACCGCCCATCTGTTGCAGCCTCCACCCATCCTCCCCTCACCACCGGCCAGTGTAAAAAGAGCATGAGACCTTGGCCTGAGATTTTAGCCTGGAATATAACTCTCGTCCCCTGGACTCTGAAATGAGGGACAGTGACTCGTAACAATGTGGGATATAATTTGCATACGATTTGCATATTCATGCAAATTTAGAGTAGTCTATTACTTAACTATGAGGCTGGGCTAAAATACATTTCTTAAAAAAGCAATCTTAAAACATTAAGACTTGCATATCCATACAACAGTCTCACTCATAAACCAGACTTAAACCCTTGTCCTGCCAATCATTATTTCCAAGCTCTATCATAGCACTTCCCTTAACTGGCTGGCCTCCACACCCACATGCCCAGTGAACTTTACAGTTTAAACAGCCCTCCTTCTGACAATATAGCTTTTCCCCTACTCCAGCCAATTCTCCTGTGTGGATTCTTTGACAAACATGATACTGGCAAGTATTAGCAATAGCTTATAACAGAGAGTCTAACAGAGAGTCTCATAATGGAGAGTCTGGTCAGATTTTTGTTGTTGTTATTTTTAAAAAAGAAACGTAATCACATTAGCCCCTTAAGAGGGCCAGGTTAGAACCCCTAGCCAGTTTATTTTTTAAGAGAAAGGCTTAGAAATCATAGCTCTACATTGCCCCAAATAGAGGGGTTTTTTAATTCCAAAGACTGACCATTTTCTCCCAGGTGTTGGAAAACCCTATTCTTCTCTCTGAAAGGAGAGGAGTCATTAATGAGTCAGAGAGAAAAGTTGAGAATGCCTTATCTCTTCTGTGGGAAGGACTGCTCTGAACTAGCCTGGGGCAAACTATTTGGCTGGTCTGGCTATTTAAGTCTGGACAATTCAATTGTCCCCACTGATGGTTTGCAAATTGCTCTTCCTCTCACCTCCCTGTCCAATCCAGGACTTTACAGCAGTTTTTCTGGATTACAGTGCAGCTATTAAAAGAGGTGAGAAACCAGCAATGTTCTGGAAAATCTGTGACATTTGAGAGGTATGGCTTGGAATATCTAGGGAAAACCAGGACAAATTAAGTGCAATGGTGAGAATGAGCAACAGATTCTCATTCGTCAGTTCAAAACACTACATGTTGAAGTGAGGGTGCTCAAAACTAACCAGTGTGAAGTGGAAAGATCATGGAGAGAAAGGTAAAGGCCAAAAGTTTAGAAAAATATAAAATTGATCTCTGTTTGCTGGGCAGATGAGAACAGTTGAGCAGCCTCAACAACCAAGCCAGCTCTATTTCTAGGCAAATTCTATGGGAGGAGCTTTCCAACTTTTTAGGCAAATGCTACGAGAGGATCCCTCCAACTGTGGTCTACCTCCCCTACTCACCAGCATGGCCACTGCCTTGGTCTAGTCTTTTCATCCAACTGCTCTCTCTCAGGCCTCTCTACCTCTGTTCTTCCCCTCTCTGACTATCATCTGCTAACTTTTACAGTTAACCACACACCATAACCGCCTTAAAAATTTCCAGGGTATTGACCTTTGTATCCTGTCCCCTACTGCCTCATCTCTCCACAACCTCGTTGGAGGCTGTTGACGAGGCACATTCCTGCTACAATACTGCACTTTCTTCTGCTTTGGATACTCTTGGTCCAACTCTCCCACATCCTGTCAGGCGTGCTAAACCTCGACCTTGGCTTACCACCCAAATTCACTTCTTTTGTACTTGTGCCTGCTCTGCTGCAGAGCGTCTCTGGCTAAAATCCTGCTCCTGTACTGACTTCCAGCACTTGAGATTGTCAGGCTCTGTGGGCGCCGCCAGTGCCACAGGAGGCCTGAGGGCACAGGAGGAGTCGTGGGCGAGCCCCGACCCGCACAGGGGCGCTGGCATGCCTGGAGACAAGAGAAGTGGCTGCAGTGCCACCACCACAGCACTTGGTTGCCAGCGCTGAACAGACAGCCCCACCAGCACAGCTGCCTGCACGAGCGGAGCAGGTCTTGGAGAGCGTCGGGGTGTTGCCTAGACAAACCCAACGCTCAGCGCGACTCAGGGAGCAGCACGTCAGGAAGAACAGGGCCTAGGGGTTAAAGAAGGAGCACCGGCATGCTCTCAGGGCCGGTAATCCGTTGCTGAGAGGTTGGCCCCTACCTGCTTGAGAGCTAAGTACCCCATGATTCTTGGGATTTTGAGGATGGTAGAGTTAGGGTTTGAGAGGTGGCTGATTGTACTCTTTCCTTGTTCCCCTGTTCCCCACAGTGAGTGAGTGAAGCTGTGTGAGTCAGGCGTGGCATGACAACATTAGAGTGGATGGATTATTGTGTCTCTCTTCCTTGGGTGTCTTCCCGGCTTGTGAAGTGTGAACATGTCCCGTATCCTACCCCCCAGTCCCTGGGCCCCTATTCCCTATGTCCCTCACCCTTGACTACACCTATCTGTCATTCCCTTTCCATTTCCCTGTGGCTACATGCGGAGTGTGTGTGTGGGAGTGTGAGAGCTGGAGGGTAGGGAGTGGTTTGCCTCTGAGCCCTATGATGATAGAGGCTTGATCCCTCAGGGATCCAGTGGCCAACAGTCTATCCTGAGGGGCTGTTTTTCACATGAATGAGAGCTCAGAGGGGGCCTGAAGACATGTGGAGCTAAGAGTCCCCCTTTCCCTCTCCATATATCCCCTCCCCCTGTGACAGATATTCATGGTCACCTCTTTCAATTCAGCTATTGTTCTTGATAAACAAGCTTGCTATGTCCATCTGACTGACTCCTCTGCCTCCAATGGCCACTGTCTCTTTGCCATACTTTCCTCCCTACTCAAACCACCTCCCTACTCCCCCTACCTCTTCGCTCTCTGCCCAGGCTCTAGCTGATTTTTTCTATGACAAAATTTGAAAGACTCACCTAGAGTTCTCTGTCAAGCCTCCTCAAACTTCCCCTCTTCACTTTCACTAGCACCTGTCACCCTTTCCTCTTTTTCTGAAGTAACCAAGAAGGAAATCACCCACCTTCTTTCATCCTCCAGACTCACCACTTGTTCCTCTGATCCTATCCCCACCCCTCTTCTCTGTTCCAACTCTCCTAAAGTTATCCCCACCATTTGTCACATCTCCAATTTATCACTTTCCACTGTGACCGTTGCTGCTGCCTTTAAACATGCTGTGGTCACACCACTCATCAAGAAATTTTCACTGGACCCTACTTGCCCTGCTAATTACCATCCCATCTCCGTCCTCCCCTTTGTATCCAAACTGCCTGAACATGCTTTGTTCATGCCCACTGCCTGGACTTCCTTGCAACTCAGGCCATTCTTGATTACTCCAATCTGGTTTCTGACGACTTCAATCCGCAGCCACAGCTCTTGTCAAAGTGTCCAATGATCGCTTCATGGTGAAGGCTAGGGGTCATTACTCTGTCCTCATCCTTCTTGACCTCTCTGCTTCTTTCAAGACCGTTGACCACAATCTGCTCCTTAACACTCTGTCCTCCTTTGGATTTTGTGACTCTGTCCTATCCTGGTTCTCCTCTTACCTCTCCCACTGCACATCTAGACCGCAGTCCTGCTCACCTGTCCCCGCCAGCGCAAGGGCCCATGCACCAGCGGAGGGGCTGAGATCCAGCAAGCAGCCGGGAGTGGGGGAGGGGTGTGGCCACTGGTAAAAGCGGAGTTCTGGCCACACACCTTCATTATTCACGGGGGCCATGCCCCCTGCGCCGGCATCAGAGCGGGGACCACTGCCCTTCAAAGGGGTTCACAACACCAGGGCAGGCTCCCCATGACTGGTGGACACCCCAATCGGGTTTACCCCCATGGGGAAGCCCACCGCCCCTCCCCCCATGAATGGACTGGCTGCGCCTGCGGGAACTTGGGTAGGCACTACCATAGGGAGACAGGCACTGGCCGCCGTGACCCTGAGAAGCTGCTGCACATGTTGGCCCTGGAAGCCCCCCAAACCAGCCTACAGCACACGCCATCACTCACGGGAGCGTTGGACGGCTCCCCATGTGACCCGGCTCTTGTCCCAGCACCGTGGCACAGTGAGAGGTATGGGAGGGACAAGGTCTTGTGGTTGACTGTCCAGGGCTCCTGAGAGTGATGGTGAGTGCTGTGGGCTGGTTTCGGGGGCTGCCAGGGCTGGTGTGCAGCAGCTTCTTGGGGTCAGGGCACCCCCGCCAGCCTC
The DNA here is from genome assembly GCA_003113815.1 of Sphenodon punctatus. Taxonomy (NCBI): domain Eukaryota; kingdom Metazoa; phylum Chordata; class Lepidosauria; order Sphenodontia; family Sphenodontidae; genus Sphenodon; species Sphenodon punctatus. The sequence goes on from QEPC01013399.1 coordinate 563,686, forward strand.
CCTTCCTACTGCGGCTCCTGTGGCCCCAACTCTTCCAGCTCCCCCTGCATGGCGCAGGGGCCGGAGTTGGATCCGGCGTTGTGGCCGCTGGTGCCCCAGGGCTTTCCACCGGCACAGGTTCTACCTGTGCAGTGGAATAGCTGAATCACAGTCCTAGTGTATCCTTTGGTGGATCCTCCTCTACTGCTATCCCACTATCAGTTGGTGTACCCCAGGGCTCAGTACTGGGCCCCCTTCTTTTCCCCCTCTACACTTGTTCCCTTGGTGCTCTGATCTCCTCCTATTGCTTTCAGTACCATCTTTATGCTGATGATTCTCACATCTACCTCTGTACTGGAACTATCACCCAGAATTCAGCCCCAAAGCTCAGCTTGCCTGTCTGACATCGTTGCCCGGATGTCTCACTATTTCCTTAAACTTAACATGGCCAAGACAGAAGTCCTCTTAAACCCACTTCTCCCCTCCCACCTCTCTCCATCTATGTAGATAACACTGTCATCCTCCCATTCACCTCAGCCCGCAAATTTGAGGTCATCTTTGACGACTGTCGCCTTCTCTGCTCACGTCCAAAACACTGCCAAAACTTGTTGTTTCTTTTTTATAATATTGCCAAAATCCATCCCTTCCTGTCTGAACACACTACTAAAACTCTAATCCATTCTCTCATCACATCCTGCTTAGACTACTGTAACCGGCTTCTCACAGGTCTCTCACTGAGCCGCTTATCTCCACTCCAGTCTATTCAAAATTCATCTGCGAGACTCACCTTCCTTGCATGCCGTTATGACCATGTGACCCATCTCAAGTCACTACACTGACTCCCCATCTGCTTCCGCATAAAGTTCAAGCTTCTCCTACTCACCTACAAGTGTCTTCACTTTACAGCTCCTCAGTACCTCTCCTCTCTTATCTCTCCCTACACCCCTGCTCGTGACCGTTGTACATCGGATGCAAGATGCTCTTATCTTTGCCCTAGTCCTCCATTGCCAACTCCTGACTCTGCACTTTCCACCTTGCTGCACCGTATGATTAGAACAAACTTCCCGACGTGTGTCAGACCACCTCCCTGTCCATATTCAAGTCCCACCTAAAGGCTCTTTGAGATTGCTTTTAAATTATGAACCCAGGCCCTATCCATATTATTTATTTATTTATTTATTTATATTTCTTAGCCGCCGCCTCATGCCCATGGCATCCCAGGGCGGCTTACAGCATAGAAATAACAACAATTTAAAATAACAATAAAACACAGAAATTTCAAATATCTAAAAATCCACCTAACCTCACCCACAACCTATTAACCCAATCCCCCCCCCTCCGAAGGCCTGAAAGAACAGCCAAGTTTTGCAGGCCCGGCGGAAAACCAACAGATTTGGGGCCAGACGGGCTTCCTCCGGGAGGGAGTTCCATAGTTGCAGCCCGGCCACTGAGAACGCCCTCTCCATCGTGGCCCCCCACTTTACATGGGGGACCGCCAAAAAGGTGCCCTTGGCAGACCGAAGGGGTCCTTCTGGGGCACGGAAGGTGATTATAGGCTTATAGGATTGTGGATTCCAACCATTTAAAACTGAAATAAATAAACTTACTGAATGCCTGCATCCTGTAGTTCATTATTCATAGGAATACTCTTATTTATAGTTTTCTATGTCTTTTTGTCTTGATTAGATTGTAAGCTCCATGGAACATGGACTGTCTTTATGTTATGTGTATCTGTACAGTACTGAGTACAACAGTAGCACTATCGAAATGATAAATAGTAGTAGTAGTAGTAGTAGTAGCAGCTTTCCTTGCCCCTGTCTCTGCATATAGATCTAGGTGCAGTTCTTACTTTGCGAGATCTTACTAGTGGAAACTGGGCAAAACACTTAATCTCTTTTTGTCTGTGTTCCATGTTTGTAAAATGTTATTTGGATTAGTTATTAATATCTTTAGGTGACTTAATAATATTAACAAGGTTCAGATAAATACCTTAGTTTAATAGGATATGTTGCTTTTAGGGCATAAATTAACCAGTATGAAATTATCATTATTTCCCACTGTATATACTTACAGCTAAACAGCTAGGACAGTTCTTCAGCTGTTATAACTCCACTGATGTGCTAAATGCAGCTATACACTGCAGGATTGGGCTAAAGGGAAAATGTAAACATGCAAATGTTCACAATTGTTGGATAACATGTATGTCCCTAAAGAGGTGCTTATATATTCCTGGTGTTGGTACTCTTCACTTTCTTGTTGAATGCATTGCCTTCCTTTTAGCTTCTGGCTTTAACTATTCAACATGAAAAACCAGATTTGGAAGAACAGAAGACAAAACTATTACAGCAGGAAGAAGATAAGAAGATACAGTTAGCAAAATTAGAGGAATCTCTTTTGGAGGTAAAATAAATATGTGCAACATTTGACATAAACTGAACTAACATTTTTTAAAATACAAGATACTAAAAATATATCAATGTCAATTATGGGCTGTGAAAGTTGACTATTTCAAGAGAATTGAGAAATCAAAGCTCTCAAAGAGATCAAAGATCAAAGAGATCAAATAGTAAAACTCAAGTACATCAGAAGCAAGAAACCTTCTTAAAGAGTCAGTTGATCCATTAGATGACCATGGGGTGAAAGGGGCGCTTAGGGACGATAAGGACATTATAGAAAGGCTGAATGAATTCGTTGCTTCAGTCTTCACTGCTGAGGATGTTGGGGAGATAACCATGCTGGACTGAGTCTTCGTAGGTGAGAATTGGAAGAATTGTCACAAATAAGTGTGACTGAAAGGAGTCTATACTATTTAGTATTTTGTTACTAAATAGTAACAAATCACCAGGACCAGATGGTATTTCATCCCAGAGTTCTGATGGAACTCAAATATGAAATTGCAGACCTACTATGGGCAGTTTGTAACCAATCGGTAAAATCTGCCACTGTGGGTGATTTCAGATGTGCCGGGCCGCCCTTTGGCCATGGCACGGAATCACCTTTTCATCCCTCTCCGGAATCCGGTCTTTCAACAGACGTGCCAGCTGATTCCTTAGGGGGATTGGGGGAGGGGGCGGGGCTGTGCAGTGCAATGTGCGGCCGCACAGCCCCGCCCCTCCACGCTCCCCCGGCCACCTGCCCTCTGGGAGACAGGCAGGCGCAGCAGCCAATCTGACTGCAGCGCCCGCCCACCCCCCGGGGTATTGGCCACGGCCCAGAATCGGTGGCAGTAACAGACAGTACCATCTGCCGATTCCGGGCCGTGGGGCAGTAACAGATGTTACGTTACCACGGTCAACCACGGTGAACCTCACCATGGCGGGCGCGGTACCATAACGTCTGTTGGGCCCAAAACAGGGCAGCCGGAGGGCTGGAAGCGTGGTCAAAGAGATTCCTACCGGGGGTGAACATCTGGCGGGAATCTCTTTTCAGCCCAACAGATGTTACGGTACTGTGGCCACCACGGGGGGTTAACCGTGGTTTACCGTGGTAACGTAACGTCTGAAATTACCCTGTACCTGAGGATTGGAGGGTAGCAAATGTAATGCCAGTATTTAAAAAGGGCTCCAGAGTTGATCCTGGAAACTACAGACCGAGCCTGATGTTGGTGTTGGGCAAACTAGTGGAAATGGTTGTTAAGAACAAATTTACTGAGCATATTGACAAACATAGCTTAATGGGGAAGAGTCATCATGGATTTAGGAAAGGGAAGTCATGCCTCAGTAAACTATTGGAAATTTTTGAGAGTGTAAATAAACATGTGGATAAGAGTGAGCCGGTCGATATAGTGTATCTGGACCTTCAGAAGGTGTTTGATAAGGTTCTTCATGAGAGACTCTTGAGGAGATTAAACAGTCATGAGATCAGAGACATTGTCCTATCGTGGATTGAACTCAACAAAAAGAAGGGCAAAAGATAAATAGTAGCACACAAACAGAACAGAAAACTAACTGGCTACTATAAAAACAGCACAAAATACCAAAGGCAATATTTACTGGAACAACATTATATACAAAAAGAATAGAAATATAATAAAACCATATAACAAAATATATGATACATCTAAAACGATAAACCCCCCTATTGTCTCTGTGAAATTTCTTAAGATTAAACTCTTTAAGTTCTTGATGAAATTTCTTGAGATCTTTATCCAATATTTCCAGTCTACTATCTAATTCTCTACTAGTATGTTTTTCCTTAAATTTATTCATTCTATTTGTGATCATTTTCTTTAGACGAGACATTTGCTTATTAGTAGTTTCAATTAAAGGAATCATCAGATCTGGTGAACATTTATTTAGCATGGCACACCACTTGTTCAGGAAATCTTTATTCGAGTTATGGAATCCTAGTTCCCGTGTTGATCTGCAGACCTCTTGGAATACAGAGTATATTGACCATGTTTTGGGAGGTTAAGTGTTTTTTTATTCTGGGGACTATCATGATTCTCCTACCTGGGATGAAATTGTCCGTTTGAGGAAAAGATTAATCAGAATGGATTTACATGCAGCCACTTTGAAGGAATATTGTCAAGTTAGGTGCATTCCAAGAGGTCTACAGATCCACAAGGAACCAGGACTACATAACTCAAATAAAGCTTTCCTGAACAAGTGGTGTGTCAGAATGGATAAATTTAAGGAAAACATACTAGTAGATAATTAGATAGTAGATTGGAAGTATTGGATAAAGGACCTCAAGAAATTTCATCAAGAACTTAGAGAGTTTAAATTTAAGACATTACACAGAGGCAATAGGTGCATTTATTGTTTTAGATGTATCATACGTTTTGCTATATGGTTTTGTTATATTTCTATTATTTTTGTATATAATGTTGTTCCACTAAATATTGGCTTTGGTTTATATATAATTTTCTGCTGTTTTTAAAGTAGCCAGTTGGTTTTCTGTTCTATCGTGGATTGGCAACTGGTTAAAAGATAGGAAGCAAAGAGTAGGACTAAATGGTCAGTTTTCACAGTGGAGAGAAGTAACTGGAGTGGAGTGCCCCACAGATATGTATTGGGTCCGGTGTTGTTTAATATATTCATTAATGAACTGGAGAAGGGAATAAAGAGTGAGGTGATCAAATTTGCAGATGACACCAAGTTATTCAAGGTAGTTAAAACTCAAGCAGACTGAAGAATCGCAGGAGAATCTTGTGAGACTGGGTGATGGGGCATCCAAATGGCAGATTAAATTTAATGTGGACAAGTGCAAAGTGATGTACTTAGGGAAAAATAACCCAAACTATATATATACAATGCTGGGTTCTAAGTTAGGAATTACCACTCAAGAAAAGGATCTTGGAGTCATTGTGGACAATACATTGAAATCCTGATTGTGTGGCAACACTCAAAAAAGCAAGCAGAATGTTAGGAATCATTAGGAAAGGGATAGAAAATAAAACAGAAAATATTGTAATGCCTTTATATAGATCTATGGTACGCCCGCACCTAGGGTATTGTGTGCAGTTCTGGTTGCTCCATCTCAAAAAAGACATAGTAGAACTAAAAAAGTACAGAGAAGGCCAACACAAATGATCAAAGGTATGGAATGGCTCCTGTATGAAGAGAGGTTTGATAGGTTAGGGCTCTTCAGCTTGGAGAAGAGATGACTGAGAGGGATACGATAGAAGTTTATAAAATCGTGAGTGGTGTGGAACACATAAATAGAAAGTGGTTATTTACCCTCTTTAACAGTATTAGAACAAGGGGGCGCTCCATGAAATTAACTGGCAACAGATTTAAAACAAATAAAAGAAAGTATTTTTTCACTTGGCGCACAATTACCTTGTGGAATTTAGACCGATTTTACACGGACGGTGGAGATGGGTGTGGAGAGGTGGGTGAGCACACGCAGCGAACACATGGCAGCGTCGAGCAGGGAGATACACGAACAGCGCCGCGGGGGGTTGTTGGAAGGAAAGGGGAGGGGCCGGCAAACACCCAGCGGCCAAATACCCATTCTGGGAAGCACCCAGCAAACACCTGTGGAAGTACACGGACAGCCGGGACTGGGAATGGCGGGGAAGCCCCGCCCGGCACAGCGATGGCACAACATGGCTGACGGAGGGCAGACGAAGCCATGCAATGCGGCCCCGCCCCCGAGCTGCAAGGACCCACGCGGGCGGGGCAGGAGGGAGCAGGGATGACAGCTGCTACAAAGGAGCCGGCTCCGCACAGCCCTGGCACAGAGCCCAGACAGCCTGGCGCCAGCCCCCACCCCCCCAGCAGAGCGGCACACACAAAGCAGGCAACAGAAGCACACACACGCCCACGGGGGGCAAAGGGGGGAAGGCACCCACACAACACACGCAACCCTGCAGCACCCTCCCCAGAGGCACCCGCACAAGGGGAGAGGTCAAAGCAAAGCACAACACGGACACACGGGGAAGGAACACAAGGAACTTTAATCAAACGGAACCAGCAACAGGGGACAATAACAACAACAGGGCAGTGCGGGGGGGGGGGCAACAGAAGGGGGGGTCAGCGCCAGCAGCGGCAGGCCCGGGATAACATTCAGTCAATATGGCCAGTGACACGGCGCCAGCGCTCAACTTGTGCGTGGTCGAGCCAGTGCAGCCGCTCCAGAACATGCAGGAGGAGCTCCAACAACCCCCCCTGCTCCTGGGTCTGCTCCGCGATCATGGCTTGTACTGAATGGGACAGAGGGAGAGGAGACAGCCATCAGAGCTGGCCCCGGGCACCAAGGAACAGAACCCCCTACCGAGGGACACAGGGACAGGGCCCAGCAAACAGGCAGCACACTCATGGATGCCATCAAACAGCCGCCCCATCGCCCGCACGTCCTACGGCGCCCGCTCCAGCTGCAGCACCATCCCACCCAGGCGCAAGATTGCCAGCAGGACGGCAACAGTAGCTGCAGGAGAGAAGGGACAGGGCAACGGAGAACCGCCGCACCAATGGGCTGTGGGAGGGCCGGGGGCAGCAACAGCACCAGGGGCACACCCCACACGCTGACAGCCACCACCCAGAAGAGCATCGGACCCCTGCACAAAGGGGGATCAGAGGGGCCAAAGCCTGGGGTCAGCACAACCCCTACTCACGCTCAACCGCCCAGCGCCCATGTTGCCGCCACCCATCCATCGCCACCACCACATACGGATAGCACCAAGAGGGGGCGACAGAAGAGGGGAGCGGAGGGGAGGTACAGGGCCGGGGCCGCACCAATGGGGGTCCAGGCAAAGTACCGTCCAGGGCACCAGGGTGGCAGGGAACAGGTTGTGGCGAGGCGTAGCTCATGGAAGGTCCAGTGAGCGCTAGACCCTCCCAGGCGAACAGGCCCCATCGGAAGCCCCGGGAGCGAATATGAGCATCCACCACGAAGCGGGAAAGGAGCTAATCCACACTGGTGGCCACAACCCGCACAACTGGAAGGTCCCTCACCGATCGAAGGGCGGCGAGCTCCACAGTGGAAGGGTCCCCGGTCCGGAGTGGTCCTTCAACCTTGGGGGACAGCAAGCCCAGGTCCCACAGGAGGGCCCCCACATCTGAGGGCATGCGTGGGATGCTGCGGGCATGCAGGAGGGCGCTGATGTACAGGGNTCCGAGCGCATGTGCGGAATGCCGTGGGCATGCAGGAGGGTTCCGGTGTACAGGGCAGCAATAGGGGGACCCCAGACTGCAAGGCAAGGCCATACCCGGGTCATGCCATCAGTAGCCGAACAGCTGTTACCTCATCAGCGGTCCACGGCATGACAACGGCGGGTGGGTGCCCCCCAGGAGGTTGGCGCAGGAGGGTGAAGCCGAACTCAAGGGCACACCCTCGACATGCTGGGGCACCGACCTGGTGTCCCATCGTCCACCTGTACCGCGACAGGAGTCGAAAGCCACTCACCAACAGCTGAACATCGGGGCTCAGCCACAGGGCCCCCAACAGCAAGTCCACACAGGGCAACCACCCCTCCCCGACATCCCCAGCCGAGGGCCTCGCACCACAGCCAGCCATGGCTACAGTGGGGCCCGCTCTGGCGAAGCAAAAGGCAGGAGACGGAGGGCTGCATTGACTGGGACGAGCACGTAATGAGAGGCTACCCTCACCCACAGGCGACCTTGCATGCCAGAGATAGGTCGGCCCACTGGGGCCGGGACTCTGCAACCCACACACAGGAGTGAAAAGATCCAGCACAGGTGACGAGAGATGAGTGAGGCTACGACTGGGCAGTGTGCCAGGCCAAGTAGCCGAGCCAGGCATTGTATCCACACTGCGCACAGCTGCAGCATGCAAAGGTGGACCATGGCAGGGAATAATGTATAGCAGGTGCGGCTGTAGCAGTACCCTGGGGTACGCGCGGTTCCACCCCCCACCCCCCGATGGGCATGCGGCCGGCGCAATCATGGGGATGATCAGCCGGGCCAGGCAACCAGTGGCAGCGCCAGCACACCCCCAGTGCAGCACCAATCGGTGCCCTGCCACCACCGGGCTATACAGTACATAAGCAACCCGATGCAGGTGATTGGGCATGGTGCGTAGAGGCGGTTGCACGGGGTTGAGCAGCAAACAGAGAATGGCGACACCGAGCTGGGTGGACACAGAGGTGCACCAGCGATACAAGGGGAGTGTGGGCTGGGGGCACAGGCCACACAGCGGAGCGCGCAGAGGTCAGGGCGCTAGCCAGCGGATGGTGCCTGGGAGTGGGGAGCTGGAGGATGAGTACCCACAGCTGAGAGATGTGCTGCTGCGAATCCTGGGCACATCCCTCCTGCTGCTGCGCATGGCCCTGCTCCTCCTGCCAGGTCGAGGCTCGTCCTCCTGGGGGCATGGCGTCGGAGGACAGCAAACCTCAGGAGGGCGGTGACTATGCGATGGGTGAGGCGGGCAGCTGTTCGATGCCGTGCCCTGTTGGGCTCAGCTGTGTCCCAGCAAGGCCAGCTCATCCTGTCTTGATGGTCCCCTGACATGTACAGCCGCTGTGTGACCCTACCGACCCTGCGATGGCACTGGTTGCGTTCCCGCACCAACGACTGGTGGGAGAACATGTTGGCCATCTGAACGGATGAGGAATGGACGGACCACTTCCAGATGACCCGCTCCCTCCTGACCCGCTTGGGGGAGCTCCTGAACCCCCACCTCTGTAGGCGGGAGACCAGCATGCGCTTCCCACTGCCGCCAGGGATGTGCGTGGCCATGGCGGTGTGGTGGCTGGCCACCCCTGATTCCTGTAGGAGCGTGGGGGAACAGTTCGGGGTGGGCATGGCCATCATGAACAGGGCCCTCCATGACGTGTGCGACCTGCTCATGGAGCTCCTCTTGGAGCGGGTCATCCAGCTCCGTGACGCCGAGGAGGTGATACATGGCTTTGAGGAACTGGGATTTCCTCATTGCATCGGGGCCATTGACAGCACCCACATCCCCATCATATGACCCCTTCATGCTAAGATGGACTACATGAATAGGAAACAGTTCTTCTCCATCAATCTGCAGGCCGTAGCGGATCATAGGGACCTGTTTATAGACGTGTACACAGGCCAGTCGGGACAGAGCCATGATGCGCGTATCCTACGTGCCTCTCTGTTCTACGCACACGTTTGACGGGGAGATAGCCCCCAACCTGTACCGGGTGATAGAGGGCGTTCCCATGGCCCCTGTTGTGATAGGGGACCCCGCCTACCTACTCAGCCCGTGGCTCATGCAGACCTATCCAGTGGCGTGCAACCCAGACCACCGCCTGTTCAATGAGCGCTTGTCGTCCGCACGCAGCATAGTGAAGTGGACTTTCGCGCTCCTGAAGATGTGCTGGCGCCTCCTGATGAACAGGAGCCAATTAGACCTGGACCATACCCCCATCCTTGTCCTGGCATCATGCATCCTGCACAGTGTCTGCGAGACAGGAGGCGCGATCCTGGACAACCCACCACCTCTGCAGAGGGCCGGCCCCGTGCCCCTGTACCAACATGCCCAGGGCGGGGCGTTCTCTGAGGAGAACAGGGATGCCCTGTGCCACCGCATCATTGCCCAGGCAGCCAAACTCAGGGCAGCGCCCGACTCACACCCAAGTCCATAATCCTGTGCACCACTTCAATAAAGTTGGGTAGTACCCTTTAACCACAACTGTGCCTCTGTGGTCTAAGGGGTCCTGGGAATGGGGCCCATGGGTTGCCTGGTTGTATGAGCAATCCCCTTGCTGTCTGCCGCGGGTTGCTCGGGCCCCGCAGTGTCCTGTCTGCCGCCACCCTCTGGTCTGCCTTTTCACGGTCTGTGTACACCTGTTCCAGCCACCACAACTGCCTGCGGCCTCACCGGGCTGGCTCCCAGCCCCGTCTGCTGGGCAGGCACTGTAAAGTACCCTCAACCTGCCAGAGACCCCCTGCAAACATCCCCCCCCCGGCCACCTGTCCCAGGACAGAGGAAGCAACAGCAAAGTATAGATGCAGCATATTTATTGGTGGGGGATGTGTACAGTGGGAGGGGGAGGTTAACGTCAGGGGTGCTCATGCCCTCTCTTGGCCACACCATCAGGACTCGCAGGCCAACGAGCCCTAGCTGCAGCTGACTGAAGTGATCGCCGACCGGACGGCCAGACCCCCCTCTGTCATCCACTGGCCGCTCCATCCCGGCCTCCGCTGACGGTCCCTGCGAGGAGAAACAAGAATTGGGTGAGCAATGCTCTTGTGCACCTATCTCTTCTCCACGCCGGGGTCCAGGCCACTGGGTGCCCGTGGTCACTCAGGGAGTCCCCTACTCCCCACACAAGCATAACATATGACATAGAGCAATCCCCAATGAAGGGGGCCCTTGTACTGACCCGTCCATAGTATTATGGACCATGCATGGTCCAGTACAGCTTCACAGAGCTGATACGCTTGGCTCAGGCATTGGCCGTGCTCCACAGCTCCTGTGCTGCATGTGCCCGGTGTGGCTTTTATACTGTGTTCCTTACTGGGGCCGTGCCCTGTGTGGTACCCCGTCATCCACGTCCGGTCCCCCCGGTGTAGCACCCCCCACCCCCAGGGCCCTGGGGTGCAGCGGCCTTACCAGAGGGGGTGGGGCAGAGCCCATGGGCGGTTGGTTGTCCTGGGGTGGGGGCATCGCTTCCCGTTGGAGGGGTTGGGGTTGCAGTGGGGGCGGGACTAGGAGGGGTGCGGGCTGGAAGGGCGGCCCTGCCAGCTGGTCCCGTTGCCCTATGTGGGGTAGGGGGACCCCGTGGACCAGGCCCGGGTAGGGCTGCTTCTGGGGGAACCACGGGTGGCCGTAGTGTGGGGAGGGGGGGCACCTGCTCCAGTGGGTGGCCGCCATGGTGTTGGTCAGCTGCCAACCCTCCTTCCGCGGCATGGTGGGGCCTGTCGCGCTGGGGGTCACGCCGCAGGGCCTCCATCGCCTCCCCCATGAGGTCCATGAGCCGTGTGGCCTGACCCTCCAGCCCGTCACAGGCGCGTCGTTGCTTGCGTTGGAGGGCGGCAGCCTGGCGCCTGTCCTAGAGGTGCTCGGTGTGGAACCAGGCCATCATGGCATCCAGGATCTTCCAGTTCCTTTCTCCCTTCCCTCTGATGAGCTCCCTTGTGAGCACTAGCTTCCAGGAGTGCACCGCGGATAACCATTGCGATTCCTCCAGCAGCTTCCTGCTGAGGTCCTCCCTCGGAAGCCGGTTCCTGGCCCGCATCTCCCGGTTCCGCTTCACGCTTCCCGCAGCCGCACCCCTCGCATGAGCGGGCACCTAGTCTGTGAAGAGGTTGTATGCCATGTTAGTGCTTCCAGCCAGTGTGCCCCGCTGCCCGCTACCACATGATCCGGGGTGCCTGGTGGTGCAGCCCACATAGTGTGGCTGTTCCCCATTTCCCTCCCCTTTGGGACCCCCCTGCCCTGCCCTCCGGTGGGATCGCCACCCGGCTGCGGCTTGCCGCAGGTTGGGCCCGTGTCCGTCATGTGTTCCGTGGGGGCCGCTGTGAGGCCACCAGTCCCTCCCTCCTGCCCCCACCATCCTGACCCCTGTTGGGCACTTCTGGTTGTGGTCACGTGCCCCCTGGTGCCCCCCTCCCCCCTTGTACCTCCGCCCGCCTCCGCACCTGCCCCCCTGTGGCCCCTTGGCTGGTGTGCCCTGTCGTGGAAGCGCTCCTCGCCTGGTAGCGGGGGTGCTGCCAGCCCCGCCTCGTCCACCTCCTCCTCCGCGACCTTCACCTCGTGCACCTCTAGGCTGCCTTGTGCTGCAGTGGGATGGGGGGGGAGCATTAGTGTTTACCGGCACCCAGGCCCCGGCTGCTGCGCCTGTGTCTGGGCCTCCCCCCCGGCCCCGCTGGGGCGATCGTACCTGGATCCTGTTCCTCCACTTCCTGGGGGCCGTCCTGGGTCTCCGCTTACTCCACGCGCACCCCCCGTCCCTGTGGCCGGTAGGTCTGTGGGTTTTGTGGGCGTGGGCGAGTGTGGTGGTTCTGTTCTCGGAACCCCGGGACACCTCCTCCCCCTGTGGGATGGGGCTGTCACCTCCTGCTTCCTGGCTGGCCTCGCCAGGGGCACCGTCCCCCCGCTCCGTTGGGTCAGTTGGGGTGGGGGGGTTGGCCCTCCGTCTGCCCCTGGCGAAGGCGTTTCCATGTGCGCGGGAGGCCATGATGTCCCCGTCCATGCAGACCATGTCTGGTCTTGTAGCTGTGCACCAGGTTGTGCTGGACCCTTTCGGACCCCCACATGCGTATGAAGTCCCTGATCTCCTGCCTGTACCAGGGCTTCCCCTTTTGGGACCCGCGTGTGGGGGGCCGACTGGCTTGGCGGTATGGGGCCTGCCCTGTGACTGTGGTAGCCGTGGAGATGGTCGTATCCTGTTGGGGGTAGTGCATTTGGGGTTACACGGGGTCCTGCTGCCCCCTTGCGTCCCCATGGGGCCTGCCCTCCCCTCTGCCCCCTGGGGTGCCCTTTGGCTCACCTGACTGTCAGGGGGTTCCTCCTTGACTGTCGTCCCGGTGGTGCGGTGCTCCGTTGTCTGGGTGCTGTCCTGGGGGGACGGGTTATGCAGCAACCGCCTGCCCTGTGTACCCTGGGCCGCAGTGCCGGGGCTGGGGCTGGGACGCGGACCTCCCGTCCTGGTATGGGGCGGTTCCCTCATGCTCACCTCGCTGTTGCTGCTGCTCCTCAGGCTGTGCCCCTGGGATGTGCTGGGCTCGGACTTCTTTCTGTGGGGTGTGTGTGTGTCTCTGCGGGCCTCTGCCCTGTGCCAGGAAATGTGCCCTGTGTTAAGACTTGGTGCATTCCCTTCCCTTTCCCCCCCGGAAGGGTACCCCCCCTCGTACCTCCGACCCGGCCCCCCCGCACCTGCCTGGGGGGACCGGCCCCCCTTGTCTCTCCTGTCTGGGCTTCCCCTGTACTAGTGGCCTGGGAACCCCCCCTTGTGCCTTCTGCCTGGGGCACCCCCCGCACCACCCTGACGGGGCTCTCCCCTCCTGGGTCCCCATGCTCACCCGGCCCCTTCCCGCACGTGGGATGGTGGCGGCTCCCTTGGTCTTGTTGTTTGCTTTCCTTGACGCCATCATGGGAGCCTGCCCGCGTGTGTCATGGTTCTGCCCTTCTTTACGGGTTCTCGGCTGGATGTCCAGCATCCCCCCCTGTGGGCGTGCCTGCGTGGGGGCACGTGCGTGACCCGTGACGCTGGCGCAGTGGGGCTCTGCTGGTCTGGTCTGCGTGGGTGTGGGTGTTTTTGGTTTTACATGGACACCCATCTCCACCCACGGAGGGTGCCAGCTCCCTCGCGGCTGCTCCATGGGTGTTGGCAGGTGGGTCGGGCACGCGCACCCACCACTGGTGGACTTTTACACGGATGCATTCCCACCCATCTGATGGGTGTTTCCAGATGTTCGTGGGTTGGTGCCGTCCGTGTAAAAGTGGCCTTAGTGCCAGAGGTAGTGGTCAAGGCTAGTAGTGTTGCTAGATTTAAAAAGGGATTGGATAAGTTCTTGGAGGATAGGTCCATTAATGGGTATTAGTCAAATAGGTTTGGGGAATGCAAGCTCTTACTGTCGGGGGCTGGAACAACAGGGAATGGACAGCTCATTGTGACCTGTTGGGTACTTCTCCCAAGAGAAAGAGATTGGCCACTGTTGGAGACAGGATGCTGGGCTTGATGGACCATTTGTCTGACCCAGTATGGCAGTATTTATGTTCTTATGTTCTTAAAGCTGTTTTTGTTTTGTTCATAGTCATAAATGCACTTGTGCTGACTGAGCCCTAGTAACCTCTGTAAGACTCTGTTGGTGCAAGTGCATTTAGAATTGTTGCCTTAGAGTGCTTTGAGTTATGGAGAGGTCTAGAGGATTTTCAGGTATATTAAAGCCAATCTCCAGACAGCATATGGATAAGGGGGTGAGGGATAAATGAAGAAGACATAGGTTGATATGAGGGGCAGTAACTCTGCAGTGGGTTGAAAAAAAAGAACAAAGCTGATTTTAACAGATTTAGAGTAAGTACATCATTGTAGCTTCCCCCTCCCCATTTCTTGAATAATGAAAAACTCCTGTTTTGAAATCAGGGGTTTGTTATAAACACTTTTATGTTAGGATGCAAGAAATTTGAAAAAAAATAAAATCAATTAGGATTTGAAGACAAAGACACAACGCTGCCTTAAGTATAAATTTTTAAAATTATTGAATATCTAAATTAAATGTGGCAGTTAATAAAAAAACCTAACCTCTGCAGTGTTACTCATTTCTTATTAACTGTATTTCTCATTTCAGTTCTCTTCCTTTTCTGGTAGTTTGAATTTGCTTTACTAAACATTCAGTTTGCCTTTTATCCAAAGAAAATAAAACACAATCTGAAACTGAGATTGTCTTTAATGGAAAGGATAGATTCAAAGGGAGAGGATTGCAGTTTAGTGTACTTGATATATTTCTGAAAAATTTTAATAGCTTATTTGAAGAAGACTAACCATTTTTAATGTTATATGGCCTTATACAACTCCCACTTACTGGTAAAAGTATCCCCATTAAAACCAATGGGACTACTTATGCTACTGGTCTCCAGTAGACCTAAAGAGATCGCTCTCTGCTGGGCTTTCTCAGTATGTTCCGGATTCCATTGCTCGCTAAAGTGAGGTGATTTCTCCATTGATTTTAATGGACACTAGTCTGAATGTTGTATGTATTGGTGCATGTTCTACTGGTTCTACTGCATCCCCAAATTGCTTGATACCTACTCGATATTCTATAAGAGCTGGTGATAAATTTGAAATGCGGGCCTTATTATTTTTATTATTTCATATTCTGCTATAAAAACATCAAAGTAAATGGAGCACCTTTACAATGAAGTTGGAAAAAAAATAAACTGTAATATATTATACCCTTTGATTTGAGGACAGCTAAATAAGTGCAACAAGATAATATAATTATGTCGCGCTAATAGACCTATTAATCACCAGCCTTGAAATAGAGTGCTGCTAGATGCAGTCACCCTTTCAAAAAGCCATTGGAAAAGAAAACGTTTCAAAGTTGACTGTGTCCTTGCAAGTCAGCAATGTTTCTTATTAAAATTTTCAACTGCAGTACATGTTGACATAATTAATGTAGTTGCAGGCAGTCTTTATAAGCTCTCAGTCAGTCAATTTAAGATGAGAAGCTAAAGTGTGAGAGGTGTATTTTTATTTTTCTATACAATAATTTTTGGTGCAATTCACTGTTTATGGATTTGAGCACATATGCCATGTAGCATGGATTAGTTGGTTCCTAAGGGTGAAAGCAGACAAGACAGTAGCTCAGATTAGCCCCCTCTGGATGGTTGGTCACCTGCCCCTCTGTTTGGTGGTTGCCAGATGTTTGCCTGCCACCCGCCCATACTGCGGCTGCCACTCATGGCATTGTCAAATGCTGGCTGATGTAGGCAAATGTGCACCCACATGGCTGCCTCCCATCTGTTAGGGTGTGCATAGCCTCTGCACGTGTGTAGTTTGGCCAGGACCATAGAGTTCTGGGTGGAGTGCCTAGATCGGTTTGGGGAGTGACTGCATCTCAGTGGGTGGGGGTTGAACACGGCAGGGAGGAACCTGTGATTGGTAGCTGTGGGGGGGCTCCACAGATCAACATACTCCAGCGGTTTTATCTCTCATAGTTAACACCCTACATCGACCAGTAATGGCTGTTAGCAATGGGAGCTGTAGTATTATTATCGTCTTTCTCTGAATATTTTAGAAGCCCTTCTGAGATCATTCTGAATTTTGTGTATGAAAAGCCAATCAATTTAATTATAGGTAGAAATCTGGGCAGATGGTCAAATCCTAGGTATTTGAGAAGCATGGGAAGATTAATGTCGATATAGGCCAGGTGCATAATCAGGGGGCATAGCTAGGTCGAAATAGTCCCTGGGGCAGAAGACAGAATGGGCCCCCTGCTAGGGCAATCTGCTCCAGTGTTCATACGCATTCTGCATGTGTGTGGGGCCCCCCAGGTCCATGGGCCCTGGTGCAACTGCACCTGATGCACCTATTATAGCTATACTCTTGTGTATAATGTTGTCTCACTCTGGATTAGGAAGAGAAGAGGGTGTGAAGTTGCCCTTCTTCCTCACCCCACAATTCAGAGCTCTAGTGTGGGGT
This sequence comes from Sphenodon punctatus, assembly GCA_003113815.1. Taxonomy (NCBI): domain Eukaryota; kingdom Metazoa; phylum Chordata; class Lepidosauria; order Sphenodontia; family Sphenodontidae; genus Sphenodon; species Sphenodon punctatus. Next base: position 580,187 of record QEPC01013399.1, read on the forward strand.
GCAGCTGGTCTGGGACGAGCACCCAATTGGGGGGCAGAATGCAAAGCATGCCTCTTCTGTTTAAACAGAGACACTGCTTTTTTCCTGCTGAAAGTGTCTACACTACCACACAAATTGAGGCTAAGGAGCTTTTGCAGCCAGCTCCACACCCTGTTAATCTGTACAAAAAGAGGTGCTGGAACTTGAGGTTGTCCCAGAAGTCCCACCCCTTGACTGCAGAATCATTGCGAGGAGAAGTGGGTATTCAGAGGGGCCAGTACAGCTACCCTGCCAGGCCCCATTGCTCAAAGTTGGATTAAGTTGGATGGGGGCCAGGACTGGTGCTTGTGCTGCCACTGATCAGGTGTTTGGTGGCAAAACAGTCCCTGCCAACTAGCTGATGGGTGCCAGTAGTAGCATTATCCCTGTCCATGTACAGCAGTGCCAGTCCTAACTCTGGGTAAAAACAGATGGGCGGGTGGAGTTGCGACTCCCTGGCCCAGGCAGGAAATGGCAGTCAACCTGGCCTGGGTCAGGGAGGGGCACTGAACAATCATGCCCATGGTCGGAGAGACATCCCGCAGCCCGCACGCCCCGGGTAGGGCTGGGAGCTAAACAAATGTCCAGGTGGCCGGCCCCACCTGCTCCCAGCACCCCGCCCCCCTACCATGACGGACAGCCATGATGACCAGCAGCTAATATAAACATAGTAGCCAGCGTTGCCCCGAATGGGAGGCCCTTATCCGGGCTGTGACCTCAGAGATTTCTGAGTCCCGGGGAGTTCTGGGCTAACATCTGGTGGGTCTGGGACCCACTGGCACATCTGCTTATGCCCACCTTATCCACCACTAGGCAGGCACCGCCATAGCCAAGCACCATGGTTGGTTGTCATGGCTGTCCGGCATGGGGTGGGGGGGCGCACTGGGAGCATGTGGATTTGGCCACCTGGACATTTGTTTAGCTCCCAGCCCTACCCGGGGCGTGCGGGCTGTGGGACAGCTCTCCGGCCATGAGCATGTTTGTTCGGTGCCCCTTTCTGACCCACGCCATGTTGACTGCCATTTCCTGCCCTGGGCCCGGGACCCACAACTCCACTCACACATCTGTTTTTACACAGAGTTAGGACTGGGACTGCTGTGCATGGGCATGTCTGGACCACAGCAGGCTAAAGTCTGTTTTTACCCTCTCTCACAGAAGGGGCTGGTCTGGAAGTTGGTGCTTCTATATCTAGCTGTGGGTGCAGACATGCAGAGTATCAGATGTGACAGAGCCTGACGAGGTACTGGGACTGAGCCCTTGCGAGCATGGCAGAAATTAAGCCTTGCTGTTAATTCCCGTAGTAGCTAGTGGGGAAGTAGCCTTGTATGCCACATCATTCTGAATATGTGAGAAAAATTCATTTTTATCAAGTAAATCCCAGTATTACTGTAAACGTTACAGATTCCACACAGTTTTCTTAAATATGTACATATGGATTAGCTTATTACTAAAAGGCTATCTTATTTTTTCCCCACAGACCCTTGCAACATCTCAAGGCAACATACTTGAAAATAAAGAACTGATTGATTCACTGAATCAGACTAAAGCAAGTAGTGCTCTCATCCAAGAGTCACTTTCTGAGTTTCATAGACTTCAGGTTTTTCTTGATCAGGTAACTACGTTTTCTTAAATTGTATTTTGTTGCTATATTTTCAGATTCGGGACCACTGAAATGGATTCATTCCATGGACTAGTCTTCAACGTATTATCAACTTTCTTATTTATGCTGTCTGACACAGTCCATGATAAAGAATTATGGCAACTTCTTTTGGGGAAGCTGTCACATCTCTGTTGCTTGTAATTGTCCTTTAATATTTAACAAGAGGGAAACTATTCAGGATATGGAGGTATTTTTCTTTTGCTCCATGAAATTCTAGATTCTGGTTTTCCTGACACACAGACTGTTAAATTCACCGGTTCCCTTCTCTCCCTTGTATTCCCTACTAAATTGTTACCATCATGCCAGAATAACTAAACACAAACATTCTAAGGCTATGTCCCCACACCCTTGCCAAAGCAGTAGCAGCAAATGCTATAGTGGGACATCTGGGAGTTGCCAGAAGAGGAGTCGAGAAGATATCTAAGCCAGACTTTTCCATTTCCCTATCTGGAAATGGCCCTCGTAACCAATATCCTCTGGGGGTATCATATGAGATAAGAATCTCCCACATTTTGGCAGTAATAGGGAGAGGGAGGGGATGGGGGAGACAGATAGGCCAGAGAGAGAAGGTGGTTGCCATGTTGGTCCCAAATGTAAAAAATGGACACGAAGTACTTCAGATGATATCTTTTTTGGACCATCTCCTGTTGGTGAGTGTATGTAAGCTTTCGGGCCACACAGGGCCTTTCCTCAGGCATGGGACAAGTCAGGACAAGTCAGAGAGAGGCTTCTATAAGCTTCCTCTCCCCCTGTTCCTGCATCCAGCACCTCTCCAGTAGCCCGTTCTTTGCTGCCCCTGGAAGTCCCTCATGGGTTCCCTCATCCCTTGTCTCTCCTCCAGGGTGAGGCTGAGAGCAACAGTACCTATAGTGTGTTGTTGCTTATAACAGGGGTGGGGAACTTCAGGCTCAGGGATCAAATGTGGCTTTTGGCAAGTTTTTATGTGGACCTTTTACTGGATCTAGTTCTTGGATCTGGCCACTGGATCTATTTCCTACCCCTAAGCACTGAAAGACTAGCTCAGGGCAAGGGAACAGAAATTAGGGTATGTGTACAAGGATAGGGGAAGGATCCATGGCATTGCTCCATACCTGAACCCTCCTTTTCTTGATCTTGCCCTTTAAGCATCCCCTCCCCCAACTTCTGTGCAGGTCTCAGAACTTACACTAATTTTCTAAGTGGCCCCTGGGAAGGAAAGGTTCCCCATTCCTGGCTTATGATAAAAGAACCAACCTAATTCTACGTTTAGGGACTCTTAATATTCTTTTGCATGTGATCATATTTTAGTGAAATTTAAAGTTTTTTAAAAAATTAAAAATATCTTTGTTTTCCATGTAATTTGTTTTAGGATATTCTAAAATGCAAGTGAAGAATTTTACTTGAAATCGAATAGCTTTCTATAAATTCAATGACCTGTAGATGGCAGTAGAGTACTGATCCTTTGCCATTTCTTTTTATCCCCAGGAAAGGGATGCCTATCTCCCTCTAGCCGAGAGTGCCAGCAAGATGTACTTTATTATATCTGACTTGTCCAAAATTAATAACATGTACCGTTTTAGTTTGGCTGCTTTCCTACGGCTGTTCCAAAGGGCCCTGAAGGGTGAACAGGTACGTCTTGTTATCTCGCAGCTGTGAATACAGAAGAGGTATCTGTTTGTGGTAGTTAAAAATATACCAGTGCTTTAGAGATTTAAAAATAATATAATATAAAATTAGTATAATATAATATAAAATTTACTGATAGTATTGCACTGCATACATTACATGTTCAAACTATAAGTGCAGAAAAATACTTCCACGTATAAGCTTCATAATTCTACTGCAACTGGCCAAAATCAAGTGCCCCACAAGTACCACACTTTTGCACTTTAAGGCTCTTTGGCTAACATAAAAATACATTATGGAAATGTATTTAACACGGTTAAATGAGCATAGTAAGACTTTATTTATTTAAATGTAGGCCCCCAGCTATGAGCTAATCTGTGAATAAAACAAATTCTATTAGCAAGTGGCAGAATAAGGAATAGCCTCAACTCAATGGATGAGAGTGTTAGAAACAGGAGATGGAGCTTATCACTAGCTGGATATCAGTGTGACCATGCATAAGAAAATGTTTGTAGAGCTGGGACTATAAGGAAAGCTACCTCTGAGCATATGAAGCCTGATGGAGGCTGAGGATTTAATGGATAAAACATAGCTACCCTTTCACCTTTTGATGTGGTTCCTAAAGGGAAGAAATAAAACAGATTAGTGGGGTAATGTGGGGAAGCTTTCATTGTCATTTCCTGCCAAGTCCTTACTCTGTGGCAAGAAATTCATGCTTCTGGGTTGCCAATTCAGTCTTTTTCACATGTAATGAGGTCAAGTTGTTAAAACCTGAGTACTTAATGTACTCAACAAAGAATGGTTTTCAAAACACTCCTCTAGTACAAACCCTTTTGAAGTAAATGAGAATGCACCTGTGAAGCACTTTGAGGATCAGACCATAACTCTCTCAATCTATAGTTAGAAATTTTCCTTCAGGAGACAGGAGATCTAGGGTATTCAGAAATGAAAAATAAGGCTAAATAAGACTAATTGTTTCTAGACCTGTATCATAATACAAAGCCATAATACCATCTACAGATGCCCCCAAGGTCCCAAATCCTATTCCAAAGGCAGAAAAATGGCTCAGGAGCTACATGCAGCTCTCTCCAGACATGGCTGAATGGGGGCATGTCTACATGACTCCCCCAGGAGCAAGAGAAGCTGAGCTGCCATTTCCAATGCCACTGCCCCCAGAGCCTTCTGGAGGCCACGGGAGCAGGGACAGTGTACCCTGAGCTGCTATTCCTCCTTCTGAACTTGCTGAACTGCCTGTGAGTCAGAACTTTAACATGAGAGAGGAGGGCAGGGGGTAGCCATGCTGGCCCCTCCCGGGGATTGGGGGAAGCCAGTGATCAATGTAAAGTGTCTTGTGGCGCTTGGTGATATGAAAATGTTGGTATGTGGCTCTTGGGTGTGGGAACTTTTCCCACCCCTGTCCTGTACCAATCCCTATTCCCACTCCTGTGCCTCTTATGCAGAGGAGTTCCCCACCAGCAGCTCACTCCCTCATCTCTCACCCGGGGGAGTCCCCACCTCCCATTCATTTTTGTTTCAAATGAAGTTCTTACATTCCAACTACTTTTGTCAGGACTCAGGAAACACTGAGGAGAGAATCAAGTCTCTTATCAGCGCGTTAAAACACATGGTGTATGAGTATGTCTGTCGCTGTTTGTTTAAGGTAAGATTTTATTTTTACTGCCACAACTATATTCTACTGAATGTGAAGCTGTATTCTCATAGCAACCACAATTAAACCTTCTTGAACAAAGCAGCATTTTGTACCATTGTTTATACATTCATACCTCCCAATGTTTCCAGGGGCCAAAGAGTGACAGGTCCCACCCGTCGGCCAATAAGCTCCACCCCTTCACACACTTAGGGTGTTTTTAAATGAGACGGGCGGGCAAGGGGGTCCGCAGTCGTGTGTGTGGGAGTGCTTCAAATGAGCGGCCCCATCCATGCAATGCCCACCCCGTCCACGCATGGGGCACTCCGGATTATCTCAGAGTGCCCTGGGCGTGGACTGGGTGGGCGGTGTATGGGTCATCGGAGCGCGTACCCCCACCCACCCGTATTCAAATGAGACATCCCCCAAGTGGACGGTGAGTGTCCATGCATAAGGATGTCTCATGTAAAAACATCCTTAGTTTTATTCGAAGTTCTTAAAGAGGGACAGAAGCTCTCCTGCTTCTCATACCACTTGGTTTCTTGTCATTTCATCTTCTCTCCCCCCCCCCCCCAATTGTCCTGTGAAATGATTTTTCTGGGAGGCAATTAGGAGAGATGCCTGAGGCATGAATGCTGGCCTAGTTGTCTCTCCTCTGAAAGAGGCACTTTGACCTCTGAAAGAGGGCTTGTGGGATTCAGTACCCCAAGAAGAACTGCCCATTCTAAGTAAGACCTGATGGAAGGTATGATACTGTAATACCAAATCCTTTTGTTGTTGTTGCTTTAAAGTAACAGATCCATTAGTCTTTTAATCATATGAAGTGGTGTACAGAGAAGACTATATTTCTCTTAGTTTCTGTCTCTGGCACCATGTGTTTGGTGTAGAATGGCCTAGCAGCCTTGGTGCCATTAAGCCCCTAATCCACTATAATCTTTAACTGGTCTCTTACATGTGAATGTTTTATTTTATTTATCATTTATACAGTGCTTTCAGTGTTCAGAGTGTTTTATTAATCCTTATCTAGTTCACCCTCACAATAACCCTGAGAGGTAGACCATTATTATTCCATTTTACAGATGAAGAACTGAGGCTGAGAAAGTGCTACTTGCCCAGAGCTCCTTTGTGACTTCATGGCTAAGATGTGATTTGTACCCTGGTCTCCCAGGTCCAGGTCCAACACCTTACCCACTAAGACTGCAGTACAGCAACCTTTTACTCTGAAGTAGTCCCATTCAAGCCCGGTGGAACTACTCCAGAATTAGAGGTTTGTGGATTGCAGCCTAAGGCTACACTGCAGTCTTCCACCCTTCGAAGTCAATTGCAAAACTCTCATTGAGTTTAATGGTGGAGGGATGTCCTGTGATTTTTAGATTTAAATATATAACTGTTAACTAGTTTGAATTTTACCGTGTTCAGTTTCATAATCAGAATCTTTATTAAGTATTTATTTTCAGGAATGTCCAGATGATTAGCTACATTGGTAAAATGTAGAGAAACAGCATTACTTACTCCCCATTCTTGAAGTGCCACACTAACTTCAGGGTATATTACCCTCATATTAGTTTTCTGAAGAAAACCTCATTATTTCTATAAAGATCCAGGAAGACCATTTTCAATCTACAGTTTACTTTTAATTGTAGTATAAGGTACAGTGTTGAATCAGACCATTCTCCTGGGAGAGCCTCCTGGATGGCCAGTCAATAAAGTAGGGTAGATCATTCTAACCAAGGTCAGTATTGTAAATCTTGATGAACGCAGCTCATTTACTTAATGATTAATGTCTTTCCCAATTCTCTATTCACAAAAACTTGCCGGAGTTACATACCATATATTTTAATCTTGCTTAAACACTAGTATTAATTTTACAAAGTAGGTATTGCAGTCTAATTACAAAAATGCCTTAAGCACTAAGTAAAAATTTCCCAATAATCTACAATTATAAACGGAGGAGAAAGATTTTTTTTTTTTTCCTGCCAGCAAACTTTCAAAAGAAATTTGCAAGCAGGATGAAGCAAATGAGGCTGCACCAGTATTTCAGTGCCCTGCTGACCCTAGATCCATGTCTTCCATTGCTCTAACTTCCATTTCATCTCAAGAAGCATCAGAAAGGAAAATTGGGTCCTTACCTGCTGAATTTTCCTTCTACGGGAGATCCTCCTGGATGGCCAGTCAATAAAGTAGGGTAGATCCCCACCACTACCAATAGGAGGCAGACACATCAAGTTTTTTGGAGCCTGGCTAAGGGGATCTCACCCCTCTTCAGACTCCAGTTTGTTGTCTGCCTCCACACTGATGGGAAGAAGAGGAGCTGCCTCTTGAATATTCGATCCAGGCAGCTCGCTACAGGCAAGAAGGATCCCCGGTGCCAGGGGAGGAGAAATTTCTCACCCTATTCACCCCCCTCTGACAGAGGGGACTCGGGGCTAACAATCTGGGCGCTCCCTCTTCCTGCGGGCAAGGGAGCCCCGCAGAGCGGGTATAGCCGGCCCCTGAGGAGGACCCCCTATTGATCCTGAGGGATCCTGAGCCCGCTGGGGACTCGGGGACGGGGACCTACAGCTTCTGTCGTGGCACTGAGCCCGACAGCACCCTGCCCCCCCCATGGGAAACTCTCCCCGAGGAGTAGTGGATCCAGCGGGCCCCCCCCGAGCCAGTATCAGAGCCCCCCCACACACACACCGGGGACGGCCCGATCTCTGGATTCGTGCCCTTCCCCCGCTCTCAGCACCAGGGCAACAAAGCCCACACTACAAAATCTCCCCAGCAACAGGCTGCAGCTTTGGCTTTCGCACGCGTCTCTAGCGGGCCGCGTCGACCAATCAGAGCAACCGGGGACCTGAATCCTCAGGCACTAGGACCCAATGGCTCATCCCTCCTCTGCCTCAGCACGCTGTGAAAGAGCCACGCAGCCAGTGCTACCAGCCAGGCCTTCCGACCTCTCCCTACCCACACGTGGAGGAGAGAGCCGTTGCTACGCAGGAGATCATGTCGAGGAGACGGGGCAATGCGACAGCAGAAGCATTGGGGGGAGCAGGAAACACCTCGGTGGTGGCAGAAAACATAAGCCCCCCATGCCAGGACCCCCATATGGAGGTCAAAATTAAAAAGGAAGAGGTCCCCCCCAAGATCTAAAAAGGCCAGGGATCCTGCCCCCAAGGCCAAAGGAAAGGGTAAGATGCCCCAGCCTCAGAGACCTTGCAAGACCCACAGGCTCTTAGACTCCCCTGAATCCGCAGGATCTCCCGTGGAGGAGGTCTTATCCCTCCCTTCCTCCTCGGAGGAACAAGACCCTAGAAAAAGCAGGATGAGGAAGGGAATAGGAGTCCCAAGGAGAGCAATGAGGAAGAGGGCGGGGCGATCAGGATAGTCTCGCCTCAGAAGACCGCCAGGCCTCAGAGGAAGAGACAGGGTCCTACGCCCTTGAGGAGGGAGAGATTGAGGAACAGGAACTATAAACCTCCTCAGACCTGGACAGACAGTTTCCAGCAAAGTACAGGGATCAGATCTTTGCCCTGGTAGTAAAAGCCCTCCACCTCCAGCAGAAAAAAGACAAGCACTGCCCTTCTCATTCATCAGAGGAGGAGGAAGACCACGAATACATCCCTAGAGCATCCTCCAGAGATCGAGGGATAGTCCTAGAGAAAGCCTATGAGAAAATCATAAAGAGAGAGTGGCAACAGCCCAACAAGCCATACAAGCTGAATAAGACACAGCTGTCCCTGTATTCCCTCTCTAAATCTAAGGAACTCCTCCTGGCTATACCCAAAGTGGATGCAGCAGCGGCATCTCTAGCCAGAAACTCGGTATTCCCTACAGAAGGGGAATGCTACCCCCGGGACCTCACAGACAGGGGTATTGAATCTAGCTTAAGATGAAACTTCGAAGAAATAGCCTCAGTCATCAAGTTGGCCACATTCACATCCTACTTCTCCAGGACTCTAATGACTTGGGTCAAGCGAGCCGGAGATCCGCGAACCTCAGGGAAAAATGACAAGAGTGCTGTCAACAAGAATACAACTGGCCTACTCTTCCATCGCCGACTCTTCCACTGACATGCTCAGATAGGCCTCCCGGGCAGCATCTTCTAACGTTGCAGCCAGACGCAGACTCTGGCTCAGGTCTTGGAAAGAGGACAATACCGCAAAGAACACGCTAGTGGGGGGTCCCTTTCAAGGGGCAAAGCTGTTTGGAGTCTGCCTCGACAAGGTACTGACAGATGCAGCTGATAAATCAAAAAAGCAGACCCTCCAGAGCGTAGGAACTTCCCAAAAACTTTTTTGTCCCTTCACAACCTACCAGCCTGCTGGAAACTCAAGACACCCCTTTTATCTGCGTCGGGGCAACCAAAAAAAATACCGAAACAGGTGGAACAAACAGAAGGGAGCAGGAAACAGATCCAAGCAGCCACAAGGATCTAGACACCTTAAACCAGAAGCATGGCTCGCGGGACTCCCATCTTCAACCCCAACTGGGGGGGAAGACTCAGGCGGTTCTCAGCCCAATGGGAAACCGCCACCTCAGATATCTGGGTATTAAGAACAGTCACAGAGGGGTACTCAATCGAGTTCTCCCACTTCCCAAGACAATCCTTCTGCACCTCTCCTATATCCAACAATGCTCAAAAACACCACGCCATGATAAACGAAGTACACAGACTCAGCGACATCGGGGCAATAGAACCCATTCCATTCCACGAAATGGGAACAGGACTTTACTCGATTATTTTCCTAGTCCCCAAAAAGTCGGGGAAACTGAGGGCTGTTCTCGACCTAAAAATGCTAAACAAGGGAGTAAAAATCCAAAAATTCAAAATGGAGACACTCCAATCCATCAGAGTGGCAATTACACAGGGTGAGTGGCTTACGTCACTTGACCTCAAAGAGGCTTATCTGCACGTACCCAACCGTCCTTCACACAGGAAGTGGCTCAGGTTCGCATACGCACAAACCCACTGGCAGTATGCAGCCCTGCCCTTCGGATTAGCCATCTCACCCAGGACTTTGACAAAGATCCTTATCCCACTAATCGCAAATTTAAGAAAAGAGGGACTCAAGATACATCCGTATCTGGACGACCTTCTCATTTGGTCACCCTCTCGAGACAAAGCTCTAACGGACGTCCGAAGAACCATCCAATACCTGCAACAACACGGGTTCCTCATCAACTTCGAGAAGAGCCACCTCAACCCTTCACAATCACTGGAACACCTCGGGGTGATCCTGGACATCCTCAACTTCAATGTATTCCTCACAGAGAGAAGATAGCTAGACCTATTTGAGCTAATCAACAGGGTAGCAACGACATGCAGATCCAGTTTGAAGATTCTAGCCAGCCTTCTAGGCAGCATGATCTCATGTCTGTGGATATTTCATTGGGCCCGATTCCACACCAGACCCCTCCAATGGTTCCTGCGCCCATGGCAGGACTGGTTGACGCAGGGAGCGAACCCACTCATTGCAGTTCCGGAGTCAATCAAATCATCCTTCCGGTGGTGGACAAAGAGACAGAGGTTCACAGAAGGGATCCCTCTCTCGGACCCAGACAGAACACCGGTGCTGACAAACGCGAGCCTCTCTGGATGGGGAGCACACTCACAGAATTCGTCCACGCAGGGAGTCTGGCACGAATGGGAATGAAAGAACCATATAAATTGGTTGGAACTTTGAGCGATATATCTAGCACTCCAGAAGCTAGCACCGACTCTGAAGACCAAACATGTGCTCGTCTATACCACAGCACCGTGGCGAAGGCCTACGTCAACCACCAAGGGGGATCACGATCGGAAGCTCTGCACCGTCAGGCCTCGGTGCTGATCAGGTGGGCAGAGGGCAACCTGAAATCCCTCAGAGCTATCCACATAGCGGGAGTGACCAACAAACAAGCCGACTGGTTGAGCCGTGAGACAGTCGACCCAGGGGAATGGACGCTTCATCAGCTGGCATTCCAGAGGATAGTTCAGCACTTCGGCCAACTGAAGATAGACCTCTTCGCGTCGCCAAACAACGTGAAAACTCCTCAATTCATGACTCGATTCCCAGACCATCGGACAGTGGCATTCAACGCACTGAATGCGAATTGGCCCGAGGATCTACTCTACGCTTTTCCACCCTTCCCGCTCATACACCGAACAGTGGCGAAAATAAAAAGAGAACAGGCACAGGTCATCCTAGTAACCCCGTATTGGCCACGTCGCCCATGGTTCGCAGACATCCTGGAACATCCCGAACATCCCCTGCTTAGCCTCCTAGACAGAGTAGACCTGGCTCAACAGGGACCTATCAACCACGCCAGCCCAGGGAATTTGAAACTATCTGTGTGGCTTTTGAAAGGGGGGGCCTTTAAAAAGTTAGGGTATTCCCACCAAGTTCTGAACACCCTGATGCAATTCAGGCGTCCCGCTACTAGGAGAATATACCAAAGTACCTGGGCCCTCTTTGCAAGGTGGTGCGGGAAAAGGGGTATCAGACTGGCAAAAGCCTCTATCACGGTAATACTAGAGTTTTTACAGAAGGTTCTAGATAGGGGTCTAAAACCCAACACTCTACAAAGACAGTTGACTGCCTTAAATAGCATACTTTCTACCACCAAAGGTTATGGTATCTCTAGACATCCTCATATTGTGAGGTTCCTCAGAGCATCCAGAGTTATTTCCCCTCTGGTAGTTCAACGGTTTCCCTCCTGGGACCTGAACCTAGTTCTCAGAGCCCTAACCTTGGTTCCCTTCAAACCCCTTAGGGAGGTCTCTCTTTATTACCTTTCTCTTAAAGTGGCCTTCCTTATAGGAATTACATCAGCTCGTAGAGTTTCAGAACTAGGAGCTCTGTCTATAGACCCAAGCCTATGCTTGTTCAAATCTTCTTCGGTGATCCTTAGACTGGATCCCGCTTTTTGCCCGAAAGTGGATACTCATTTTCACAGGGAACAGGAGGTGAATCTCTCGTCCTTTTGTCCCAACCCTTCTCACCCTCAGGAGAAGGTGTGGCACACTCTGGATGTCACTAGGGCCCTGTCCATTTATATAGAATGCTCGTCTTCCTTCAGAAAGGCCTCAGCCCTATTTGTTAACTATGGTGTCCAGAGAAGGGGCCTAAAGGCTTCAAAATCAAATATTGCTAAATGGATATCTCAATGCATCATAGAGGCCTACAAGGCACGAGGAAACCCCCTTCCTCAAGGAATCTTCGCTCATTCCCTTAGAGGGGCAGCCACTTCCCAAGCCTTTAAGAATTCGGCTTCTTATGGGGAAATTTGTAGAGCAGCTACATGGGCCTCAGTACACTCATTTACTAGGCACTATAAGCTTCCTCTCCTAGAATCAGCGGTAGCTGCTTTTGGAAGAAGGGTCCTACAGGCTGTATTATAGAGAGCGCCAGTAACGGGCACCTCAGGGAGTTATTCTCCCATCCTTCCCTCCCACAGAGGTTTTTTTCTGGGACACTGCTATCGTACGTCCCTACTTTATTGACTGGTCATCCAGGAAGATCTCCCGGGAGAAAGAAAAATTGGGTACTTACCTGCTGAATTTTCCTTCTACGGGAGATCCTCCTGGATGGCCAGACCCACCTGAAGTGAGGAGTAACTCTGAGGTGCTTGAGGTTCATCCGTATGGATCTAGTTAGTTTTCTGTTTGGAATTTTGAAAATTTCTTAGTTTTATCCAGGGGGGTTAGAAATGTTAACCATTCCCTCCTAGGTTCTTGTGAGTTAGTATTCTGGGGAAGAAAAGAAGGTGTACTCTCCAAAACACGGTGGACAGTGTGAACGAGAGCTGAGAACTAACTGGAGTCTGAAGAGGGATGAGATCCCCTTAGCTAGGCTCCAAAGAAACTTGATGTGTCTGCCTCCTATTGGTAGTGGTGGGGATCTACCCTACTTTATTGACTGGCCATCCAGGAGGATCTCCTGTAGAAAGAAAATTCAGCAGGTAAGGACCCAATTTTCCTTTCTGATGCTTCTTGAGATGAAATGGAAGTTAGAGCAATGGAAGACATGGATCTAGGGTCAGCAGTGCACTGAAATACTGATGCAGCCTCATTTGCTTCATCCTGCTTGCAAATTTCTTTTGAAAGTTTGCTGGCAGGAAAAAAAAAAAATCTTTCTCCTCCGTTTATAATTGTAGATTATTGGGAAATTTTTACTTAGTGCTTAAGGCATTTTTGTAATTAGACTGCAATACCTACTTTGTAAAATTAATACTAGTGTTTAAGCAAGATTAAAATATATGGTATGTAACTCTGGCAAGTTTTTGTGAATAGAGAATTGGGAAAGACATTAATCATTAAGTAAATGAGCTGCGTTCATCAAGATTTACAATACTGACCTTGGTTAGAATGAAAACAGCTCTTTATTTTAATTAATCCCTTCTAGGTTTTAGTAGTCAACATTACATTAAAGCTAATTCTAGAGTCTTCCTCACTGGTGATTGTTTGCTCTTGTATCAGCTGACAACAACATGACAACAGTGGTGGGTTACATAAGAAGAAAGAGAAACTAGGGCCATTTTTACACGCCCCCCCCACACACACACTCGGTGTTCGGGCTGGTGTGTGGCGGAGGGTGTTGTCTGTGTAAACAGCTGGCAATGGGTAGGTGGATGGGTATCCACTTGGTGTTCATCCGTGTGAACACCGAGCGGGATCGGTGGAGTTGCGTGTGCGCTCCCGCGCAACACTCACCTCCACCCACCGCACACCCATCTCCAAACACGGAGCCCTCCGGAAAACCAGAGGAGGCTCCGTGGGTGGTGATGAGTGGAGGTGGGTGTGTGTCCATGCAAAAGGACACCCACCCATCTCCACCCACCGCGGCAAAACACCCATCCCTCCTTCCACCCCCGTCCGTGTAAAAACGGCGCAGGATATTGTGCATAAATATGCAAGACACAGTAAACTGAGAGTGTGGTGTACTGGCACTGGAAAATGATTGACCTGTTTTGTAACAGCAGATATAGACTTTTAATATTGTTTTAAGTGAAGTAACCAATCTGTCAATTTGACCTTAGTGAAGTATTTATCTCTACTGTGATTGAAATAAGCACATATTTTGATTGCTTAGATTGAAATATTCTAAATACTTTAAAGATAGATTTTTAGGTTAAGCTTGCAAAGCAATCTAGATGTAGGAAAACCAATGACAATATATTTGTTGTTCTATAAATCACATACAGCTATTAAATATAACAAATATCGCAAGCTAAATTGCCGCATTTCCTAGAATCCGCTCTTTCCCCTGTATTTTAGATACCTGTATATTTTACTTTTTATACATTATTTTACAGTTAAATATAAACTCAGATAAACCTTAATTGATCATAGTTATTTGAGAGAGCTTCTTCTGCACATTTACCTTATTCTAACCTGACGATATACATCTACAACAGGCTGTTTAAATGGGCAGAATATTTGTAAGAGTTCAGTAAATAAATGTCAGTCTTGTCTTTAACTCCTTCAAAAGGACAGTACACTGTTGTGTTAATCATTCCCCACCTTCAACCATGTGCATACTTCGCTTTCTTTTCCAATTTTTTTTGCCTTGTGTTCAGCAAAATAATGCTGGGCAGAAGATAAATGGCAGGTTAGGGATTTAATCTCAAGATATCAAAATGAATCATTATCATTTGCTTTTGTTGTGATAGAGCTGTACATCACTAATATTACTGCACCTGACCTTTTGCTTTGGCTGAGTATATGGATGAATTTAAAATGTTGTAAGTTAGCACTGGAAGTAAATTAATTGAAACACTATAAATTAGGATTTAGGGATTTATATAGTGGCTTGGTGAAGAACTGAACTAGTTCAATTACCTTTTCACATCAGTTCATATAAGGCTAGACTATGGTACTGTCTGGTGCCTCAGCATCTAAGACACTTCATGTTGTTAGTAAAGGTAAATGTGGTTGTGTATTACAAAGCATAGTTTGTTTGCATCATTTGGTTTTGACATTGGCCGTTTTTACATGGATGGGTGTGGGTGGGGGGATGGGTGTTTTGGTGTGGTGGGTGGAGGTGTGTGTGTGTCCCTTTACACGGGCACACACCCATCTCCACCCATGGGGCTTCCTCTGATTTTCCGGAGGGCTCAGTGGCTGGAGGTGGGTGTGTGAGGGGTCGAGGTGGGTGTTGCGTGGGAGCGCACATGCACCCCCACCCATCGTGCTCGGTGTTCACACAGGCGAACACCCATCCACCTATCCACTGCCGGCCATTTACACAGACGCCCCCCACCCCCCTCCGCCACATACCCGTCCAAACACCAAGTGGGGATGTGGGGGGATGTCCGTGTAAAAATGGCCTTTAAAAAATAAAAAAAATAAAATACATATAACTTTTTAATGATTAAAAGAAGACATAGGCCAATTTTACACAGACGGCCTTTCCCGCCGCTCGGTGTTCAGGCGGCTGTGCGGCAGGAGGGGTGGTTCATTTATATGGCCGTCGGTGGGTGGGGGGATGGGTGTGCAGCGGGTGTGCGACTGTGTAAACACCATGGGCGGCGGGTGTTTGTGTGTGCGTGCTCCTGCCGCACACCCACCAACACCCACCGCACACCTACCCACGCCCACCTCCACCCACGGAGCCATCCAACAGAACAGAGGATGCTCGGTAGGTGTAGGTGGGTGTGTGTCCGTGTAAACACGTGCACACACACCTACACCCACCGCGCTGAAACACCCTGGTCCGTGTAAAAAAGGCCATACTCAAGTTGCATTTGGCCAGCAACAGCCCGAGATAGGAGAGTAAAGTCTGTGAGCCGAATCACAAGAAGAAAGCCCTCTGTCCCTAAAAGGAATTGATCTGATAGCGTGGATAGATAGATACTAAAGGTGCTAAGATGCTAAGAAGGGGCTTTTCATCAGAGGAGAGGTTACAGATGTGGGATCAGTTGGTGACTTCAAATTCAAATTTTATTTTATTTGGCATCGGCTCACGCCATAACCAAAACATTTGAAATAAACAATACACTCAAACAGCAAATATTTTAAAAATAAAGACAAAAATAAAACAATACAGAAATAAACAATACAAAATAATAATTTAGAATAACATAAAAAGCAGCCATAATACAGTCTTTACTCCTACGGGGAGCAGTGGGACAGACAACCTACACAGCTGAAATGAAGACAAAAGTACAATGTAGGTTGGTGACCTCAGTATTGTAATCCTTGCAGTATTACAGGGTTTGGTGCTACGTGGACTCCCCAGTCCTGTGGATGAAGATTTAATTCAGAATTTTACCAGTGGTACAGAGGCATTGTGTGTTTTTAGATGTGCCACCTCGCTCTTTCTCAATCTGCTTTCAGTAATCTCTTGTGTGTGGGTGTGGGTGTGTGTGTGGTTTAGATGTGCCTCCCTGCACCTGAAGTCGCCTGGCTACCATTGAAACCAATGGCACCGGGCAGCTTGCACATTCTTTTTAAATCTGGATTTGTCAAACCCTGATATTGAGGTTTGACCAGGGTTGGACTTAGGAATTTTGCACCCCTAGGTCCTTCTCAGGCTGCTGCCCCCAAGCCAAGCCCTGCCACAAGCCCCACCCCCAAGCCAAGCCCCACCCCCATGCTGCGTGTTCATGGATGCGGGAGCCCCATGTGAATGATGCAGCATGTGCCCGCAGTGAGTGGGGGTGCATGCATGCGCCTGCCTAATGCATCCCCACTCACCCCTCACTCGTCTTCATGCATGGAGTAACAAGGGAAAATGGCGGTTGCTCCATGGGTGCGGATGAGTGGGGATGCGTGTGCGGTCATATTCATGCCCTGCCCATGCACCAGCACGCCTATGGACCCCCCACCCGGTGAAGCTATGTAAAAAGGACCTGTGAGGAGCCACTCAAAGAAGAATAGAAGATTGCTGCCTTGTAAAGAAGGTTCTTTGAGATGGCTCCGAACATTCTCACAACACCCACCCTTCCAGCCACGCATAGAATTTTCTCGAGACCATCACGTGGTCTATTATTTGAATAGGGTGAGCATACCATGCACAACCCAGTTGTGGGAATGTTAGGAGCCATCTCAAAGAACCTTCTGTACAAGGTAACAACCTTCTGATCACTCACATGGGGAGGAGTTGTTTGTAAACAAACAGCTTTATCTCCCAGTCTGATAGGTGTCCTGGTGTCCTGCTGCTGCAGCTGCAGCTACTAGCAGGCAGAGGCAGGTGAGGGCTGGGGACCCAGGCAGCAGGCTTCGGCTCTGGGCAACAGCCTCCAGCCATGCAGGGAGAGGAAAAAAACAGAGCGGGTGGTGCTGGCACCAGGATTGCTGCCCCTAAGTCCCGGCCTGGGTTTGACAAATCAGGATTTAAAAAGAATGTGTGAGCCTTCCAATGGGGGGAGGTATGTATAAATCCTTCCTCCTACCCCCCACGAGATCGCTGAAAGCTGATTGAGAAATCCGCCAAGAGAGGAGGCATATCTAAAAACAGCCTTGAGGGTTTCTTTAGACCCGGTGTTGGCAACATTCAGCACATCCTGAGGAAGGACATCCTTTACAGCTGTGGACTTTTGCCTGTGCTAGTGTGACCTCTTTTTGAGAGAAGGGAAGGCCTGTAGGAAGGAGGTTGTAGTAGTTAAGGTAAGAGGTGACTAAAGCATGGACTAGAGTTTTGCAGTTAGATCAGTGTTATGCAGAGAGAAGCAACAGGTGTTACTATCAGACAGAATATGAAGTGAAAAGGAGAGGGAGGAATCAAAGATGAACCTCAGATTGTGTGCATGGGGAACGGGCTGGATGGGGACACCATCACTGTAAATAGAGAGGGAGGAGGTGTCATGTTTGGAATGTCTCTCAATAGGTACAGAGACTCTAAGAGTTATTAAAGGAATTGGGCTTTATTTAATACCTTGAAACAACATAATTGTGAGGAGAGGGTTTCTCAGAGCCTTCGCCCCACATCCTACAGTCCTATATCCTCCCTACATCCTATTGTCTCTATATTTCTACCCACCCCCCACAATGTGATCTGTGACACTAGGAAGGAAGTGGTGACATCACAGCAGTTAAAGGTATGGCATCACACATTAAGCTATGGCTATAATCCTTACAGAGGAAGAGGAAGATATAGAGGGGAAGATAAAGAGTTCATTCTTGGACATATTAAGTTCACCAGAATAGGCTGCTGTGTTTGAGGGTCTGCGAGCTAATTTCACATGGCATAGGAGTTCACAAAAGCAGCAAGATGACTTATGATAGCCTTTGTAAACAATTTCTCTTGCTTTTGTTTCAGGCTGATCAATTAATGTTTGCTTTACATTTTGTACGAGGAATGCACCCTGAACTTTTCCAAGACAATGTAAGTAATACAGAAAAAAACTCTGCTTGCTCTTAATACAGCAAAATAAATATACACAGCAGAATAAATGTATTTGCATATCAAATCTGACTTTCATAAGCGTTCAGCTGCACTCCTGCCGTGCTGCTACATGCGATTGCTGATACACCAGTAACCCTTTCTTATGGCTAAAGTTTCTACAATGCACTTCTTTAGTCCTACTCAGTGTTCTTTACATAAACAATGCTGTTAGGAGTGGAAGTCTGGTATTCATTTTCTTTGGGCAGTAGCAGTGTTTTTATCATTTATATGCCATTTTTGCTCTTTTTGTTTGACTTGCTAAAAAGCAATTTGTCCTGAAATGTTATCTGTTGGAATCTGTGCTGGGATGAATGAACGAATGAACTGGATGAAAGACTTCAGAAAGATCTCTTTTGATGCACTTGGGTTTTGGGCTCCAAACCCAGAGCAAGGGCATAGAGTGCGATATCCTGAAGCAGGAAGTAGTATATACAAAGATGTGTGACAGAACCTAATGACAGAAGTTTATAAAATCGTAAGTGGTGTGGAACAACTAAGTAGGGAACAGTTATTTACCCTCAAGTTGAAGTATAACTAGGGGACACTCCATGAACTAACAGGTAGCAGGTTTAAAACAAATATAAGGAAGTATTTTTTCACTTGACGTACAATTAAGTTGTGGAATTTGTTGCCAGATGATGTGATCAAGGGCAGTAGTAGAGCTGGGTTTAAGAAAGGGTTGGACACGTTTCTGGAGGATAGGTCCATTAGCAGCTATTAGCCAGGTAGCTTTGGTGAATGTAACCGGGAGCTGGGAGTGAACAGCAGGGAATGGATTGCCCATTGTGACCTGTTGGGTACTTCTTCTAAGCGACCGAGATTGGCCAATGTTGGAAACAGGTGCTGGGCTCAATGGATCATTGGTCTGACCCAGTATGGCACTTCTTATGTTTTTATGCTCTGCCTCAGGTTCTTCCAGGCCTGTATTGCTGCTATAAGCAGAGCACTTCTGGCTCCCACAGCAACTCTGCCTGGGAAGGACCCAGAGGAAAGTACTCCATGCCCTCTATTTGAGTTATGGCAGGGAACTATTTGGCCTTAATGGCGCTTTTTAGTTTTAGTTTATAGGACTCATGGATGACCTGCTAAGGAAGGTTAGGGTAGGGACACAGTGGCTCTGGCCATTGAGGATAGAAAGGAGCTGTCCAAACATTTTTCTAGGACTGGATATGATGTGGCTTCTAACATAGTGTTATGTTGACACTCCTGGCTCAGGTCTTGCAGGCTTGCATCACAGGTGCGGAGTGTGGTCAAGAACCTCCCCTTTCATAAAGGAGGACAGTTTGCCTCCTCCACTAACCAAGTACTTAAACAGCTTAAGACAGACAAATCCACTGCAAGGTCCTTGTGACTTAATGGCCAGATAGGACAACCCCAACATCCATCTCAGGTCCCTAAGCAAACTCCCCCCTCATTCCTTAAACTGGGCAAGTCTCCCTATGTTCCTCAGGGGACTCCCTTGTATACCCTTAATAGGCCTAACCTTCTTAAGTACCAGGGTGATTTCAGCTGGTTTGGAAGCCTTGTGGTGATGCATTCACAGAGGTATAAATACCCCCTGGCTCCCTTCAGTTTTTTATGCAAAGTTATAACTTTATGCTCTATATATGAATAGAGGAGGCGGTCCAATCTAAGATTAGAGCTCATTCTGCTAGCGCAGTGGCTACCTCCTCCAGAGCTTCCCTGAATGTACCATTAGTAGAGGTGTACAGGGCAGCTGCCTGGAGTTTCTTTTCACACTTTTACCAGAGATTATGTCATCAATTTAGCCTCTAGAGAGGATGTTCTACCCAGTAGATCTGTTTTGTTATTTCTTCTATCCTGAATTTCTTTTACAGTGTACTATGTGTTCTAGCTCACAGTTAATTAATAAGGTTCAGTATTGTCACTCCTCCTGCCTCTGGTGTATTTCTTGGGAATCTGTCCTAAAGGGGAATGTGTAGAGGTCACTCAAAGAAGGGGTAGTTACTTACTTATAAGTGTGAATATGTAGAAGCCCTAACTCGAAGAACCAACATAACAGGTAAGTAACTACCCCTTTCTCTCCCTTGGCGATTACACCTTTTAAATATTGGAATCTGAGAAGTGGATTGGGCAGAGATCATTTAGTCCATATTAGCTGTTTCAGAGGAACCAAATAAACTCCTCCCAGGGAAATCTCTGTTGTCTTATATTGTGAAACATAAGGGTTTAATCATTGCTGTTGTAACTCTTGATGTTCTTGCTCCCTGTAAATGTCCATTACTTTTTGAATCCTACCAAATTCTTGGCCTTAGTAAATATCAGGCCTGCCACATCTAATGTTTGTTTAGCCAAGGTATATATATATATATATATATATACACCTATAAACCAGTCCTTCAGACACCTTAGTGTGGGATTTTCAAAGGTGTCTAAGAGAGTCAGACAGCACAATACCTTCCAGAGTGATGCCCTAATTTCATTAGACTTATTTTAAAATAACAGCCTTCATTTTTATTCCTATGTTCTGAATTTTCTCCTCATTGTGTATATTAGGGCTGAAACTTGATTTCAATTTTTTTCTCGACTCTTGCTGAGAATCACAGTTCTCAACTCTTTTTTAGTGAGTCGATAATCGAGAACCCCTCCCGGTTCTCGACACTTTCTCGGTTGAGAATTTTCTTGGTTTACTATTTACCGGTAACTGTGATTACCATTTACCATGTAGTGTATACCGATTTACCGTGTACCACTTACCATGTACTGCGTTCATCCCAGTAATGTGCATGCCAAAAATGGCTGCCCTTTTCCAAAATGGCAGCAATGCTGCCAGCGTCATCTTGGAAGAGGGCTGTGCATGCATAGAACAGCTGCACTAGCCATTTTGCACATGCACGTTACCAGCACACAAACAGTAAACCGTGCTCGGTAAATCATGGTAAACAGTAAATCACAGTAAACGGTGCTTGGTAAATGGTAAATCTCACAAAATCTTCTTTTGTGAGAAAAAAATTGATTGTCGTTTCAGCCCCTACATAGTGTTGTTTGCATCATTTTCTGTAATTTGCAGTGTCCTATGTTTTCTCCAAATTGTTTTATATTTTCCCTATAGGAATGGGATACTTTTACTGGTGTGATCATTGGAGATATGTCAAGGAAATCAGTAAGCTCAATTCATTTCACTATTCTGATAAAACAGAATAAATTGAAAGATTGTACTGGAAAATGCAGTTGTACCTTTATTTTTTAATTTGTTGACATATTGGCATATTTAAATCTGAAATACTTTTTTGATAAAGGAGTACATAGGATTCAGTTTCCCTTTGGGCTGTGTGAATGTAACACAGGCTGTAATTACATGAGATGGAGCCTCTCATTGGCCCCTCTTTGCCACGGATCCACCAGCTCTTGAGGGTGCCTACCAGATGTTTGCCCTGGGCTGGACCAGAGCAGCTCTACAGGGCATCATCCCCAGAAATGAGGAGCATACTGTGCAGGTTAACCCAGCCCAACCTGGGACAGTAGGGATGGGACACCAGGGACAATATCAGATACCGGATTTACCGTTATCGGATCTCACCGGTATTGGATTTACCGGTATCGGCATACCGGATTTTTAACATTGGCCGCTTTACTGTTTTTTTTACATTGCGGCCATTGACTTCAATGGCCGCAATGTAAAAAAAATGGTAAAGCGGCCAATGTTAAAAATCCGGTATGCCGATACAGGTAAATATCGGATTAATCTGATAACCTGATTATCTGGTGTATTGGATTTATCCGATACCAATATTCCCACCCTTATCCAGGGACAGTGAGCTCCCATGGGGTTCCTCCCATGTGAAAGGTCCTCAGCAGCCATGGAGCAAGCACCGTGGACAAGACCGTGGTGCCATCAAGGACTGGGCCCCCAAAAGAAGTAGCTGCCACTGCCACCTGTGAGCTGTTGGAGCAGCAGTAGGGGTGTGTGTGTGTATGCCCCAGCTGCCCACCCATCAGCTGTTGCAGTGGACCTCAGGGAGGAGCAGCCACGGTGTCCCCAGCTGGAGTGGCTACTCGTGCAGCTGGGGACACTTGGGCTGATTCTCCTTCTCCTCTCCAAGGTCCCCTCCACTGCTGCTCCTCCTCCTGATCCCTAGGGTTCTCTTCAACAGCCGATGGGTGAGCAGATGGGGCATACACCCTGCCACCGCGTGAACAGCTAACTGGCGGTGGCGACGACTTTGCTGCTGTAGGAGCAAAATTCCAGGGTTCTCCTTGTATGATGGGCTTCCCAAGCTCAACCAGTTCAGGGGGATGGGTAGCAGCTGCTCCTCTGCTCACGGGATCCATGCATGCGTCTGCCCATCTGAAGGGCTCTCAGCCTTGTCCCCATGGGTGACTGCTTGGAAATTAATGGAGGCAACTAACATTAAACAATTGTGTTTTGAGGCATTGCCATACCTCTTCTTCCCTTGTCTCAGGTTCTCTGTATCTGTCCATAGAAACAGAGAAGCGACTCAGCAACAGAGTCACCAGCTGTCATGATATTAGGAATCTCATGACATTGGGTACTTTTCTTGAATTTGTGTTGCATTATTTATGCAATTGCCTAAGAATTTCAGCTATCATTAAAAAAGCAAGTTCTATCCCTCATTCTTACAGAGAAAAGCTTGTAAACATGTTGGAAGTATATTCTAAACTTAATGGGCAAAACCAGAAGTGAATAAAAAAACAAAACCTCTGCACTATATAGAGAGGCACTCACTGTTGTGCTGATTATTGTAACAAGATGCCTCCAATAGCAGTAATGGTAATAAGGAGTATGGAGTCCTCTTAATTTCTCTCAGCCACCAGCATGTATTTCTCACCAATTTCTTTGTAGCTTTCATGCTCTTTTATTAATTATTATTATTATTATTATTAGTAGTAGTAGTAGTAGTAGTAGTAGTAGTAGTATAGCACCAGCAATGTACCTGACACTATACAAAGTAATTGAATAGACACAGTCCCTGCCCTAGGGCTTACAATCTGAGAGATGGGGTGGGAGTGGGGGGGTGAGACAAAGGAAGGGGAACAGAGGGAGAGACAAGGAGTGTAACATTCACGAGGATGCGAGGTCCCAGGTGCACGTGCTTGGCTTGGTTACACTTCCATCATCTCAGTGTTTCTGCACAGACCTAGCCACCAACACCCCAATGGCAGAGGGTGGACAGGTTCCAGTCTATAAACATAGTCCCAGCGTCACTCTGGCTACAGAGGCAGCAGACCTAGGGGCCCACGTATACATAAGAGCTCCAAACTACATCTCCCTACACTTTAAGGGATCAAGGCCTTAGGGCATGGGACCAATGTTTTATATCTGTTTTTATTTTGAAACAATTATTAAAACAATTTGGGGTCTAAGTTTTACAATATTAGTGTTTAAAAATATACCTTTTTTGGCTCTACATAGGATTCACAAAAAAGCATTCGTGATCAGATTCCCTCTTGGATAGAACAGGGGCGAACTTCGGCAGTGATGTCCCTGAAGGTACTATCTGTGCAATTATTTAAATTGAATTCCAAAGGCCCTCGATGTATTTTCAAAAAGTGATTATTGAAAACAAACTAAATGCTTGCTAATGTCAGACCTTCTTACTAAATATATAAACTTCCAACCCCCACAATATATTGTATATTGTGGCTTGTATATTGGTACCCAGATTAAAGGGGCAGGAAATTTCTGGCTCATGGGCCAAATCTGACCCACAGCTGAATTATTTTTGACCTCTTTTCCAGTTCCTACATAAATAAAAGTGATCTGGACCATGAATCCAATCCCCTCCCCTCAAACACGAAGCAGTGCACTGAAGGAGAAGACAACAGAGATGAGGGCATGCACTAAACAACAGGAAATGGATCTGTGGCATAGTACCATGATCTAGACCCCCATTCTTCCTTCCCCCACTCTGAGCAGAATCCATAAGCACCCTGCTTCCAGCTCCTATCCATCCCATAGAACTGTTACTAATTTTCAAAGTGGCCTGCGGGAGAGAAAGGGTTCCCCACCCCATATCTAGTTATTCTGCATTCAAACCTTGTTTGCACATTTTCACTTTACAACGATCTCATTTGTTTTCTGAATAATGATGAATTATACTGCACAGTGAAATGCAGCTATTGCTTTAGTACATAGCTTATAGAATGTTGGTGACACTGTTCTATATGTATTGCTGTTCTTTTCCTTATTATAGAAAAGTAGCAGAAGTTACATAGCATTTTTAACAGAGAAATTCCAATAATGCAGGGTCAGATTTTCAAAAACTGGTTTTATTTCCTTTTCCCATCACATGACATGAATTGGCTTCAGAGGAGGTTGCACCAAGCAGCAGGGGTTTTTATCTTCTCATCCAGTTACTGTTGTGGCATTATTATTTATGTAGTTATATAGTGCCAGCAATATGCCTGGCACTGAGCAGTCGTGATAAGAAACTGGTCTCAGTCCTGGGGGCTTACAGTGCAGTATAGGCAAAGGGATGGGCGTGTAGGGTAAGACATGGATACATTCATGAAGCTGAGAAGTTTCTGGTGCAAGCACTTAGCTTAGAAGGAGGACAGAGACCCTGAATGAGTACTATGGGCCTCCAACTTTAAATAACGATGTAACATCTAAAATGATGGAGTACTCCACAGTATAAAGCAGGAAATATTTTACAAACAGCTACATAGTTAATTTTATTTAACAACAGTGATGCATTTACTTTATTTTCAAGGCACAGATACGTTTCTCAAAGGCTGTGTCTATTTCTGACCTAGTGGGAGCATTTTATGGCAGACTTCCCAGTGTAAACAAGACCTTGGATGTTTGGTCATCCAAAATACAGTCGTAAATATTCTCTTCCTTTCATGCCTTGCTGACCTTGTCTTTCCTCCTCATCAATTTAGACTGCTAGTATAGCAGGGGAACTATACTTCAACAAGATTTTCAGGACTTCGCATTGCCTCCCTTCCTTTTTGAAAAGCACCCAGTACATTGTCGGTTTTGTTAGAAATAATAAATACAAATGTCAAAAACTAATAAAGTGGCCAGTTGGAACTGACATCATAAAGCAACAGCAAAAGGCATTGTCAGCATTACATTGAATTTTAAAAAAACATGGAAATTCCATTGAAAAAACCCTTTCAGGGTTAGGAGAGAAATTAAGGCACATACAGTTTTGGTCAAGCAATTAAAAGCATGGAAATCGTTAGTTAAGGTGCACGCCTTAACTTACATGCAGTATGAAAACAGTAAACAAATTATACACTGCTAGATATTTTGCTTGCATACAAGTTACGCACAGTGCACCCACAGTTTGCCTTAGTCTTTCATGTTACATCATCATCTTCAGCAGGTATGGGAAACACTGAAGCTGGGAACAAGAGAGGGTGACCTGCACCTTAATTTCCATGTAATATGTATGGCATTGCACACTGGCAGGTATTGTGCTTGCTTACCTATTAGGTACCATGTAAGCACACTTTCCCTTCAACTTACCAGTTGGCGAAACGAGTGGAGACCTGTGCCTTAACGTCCATGCCATGTAAGCAGTAAAGACACGGTAAATAGGGTGAAGGGGCAATGGGTATGTGGGGTGCCACTGGCTGTGAAGGGGCAGGGGTGATGGGGTCACACTGGGGCTAGATGGGGTGACAGTGGGGAACATGGGTGACATTGGTGCCCCATGTGCAGGGGTAATTTGGCAAATGGGAAGGGGTAATAGGGCACATGGGGTGACACTGTGGCTTGAGGGGGATGGGTAATGGGGAATTCTGTTGTTGGGGACACTGAACAAGAATTGCTTACACCAGAGTTAACTGCATGATTCAGAGAGTATGTGACAGTTGGAGACATTGTATACCTTACTACTTCAACTTAAGCTGGATTAGTTTGCAAGTAAGAGTGATGGCAACCTCAAGTGTGGGTCACTGTAGAGGGGTTGGTTTTTTTTCTGATTTGGTAACATGCAAATTAGGGTGCAGGTAACATGCAAATTAGGGCCCTCTTTTGTTCCCTGAGTTAGAGCATATTGAGCAGGGGGTAGGGATCACTTATCCCAGAGATCATATAGAATAGGTACTTGTTAGAGGGATTGAATACTTCAGTACTGTAACTGAAACTGGATCAGTTCACTAGTAAGAGTGATGGCAACCTTGCTTACACGTTAGGCACTGACTACTCTGTGTCAGTGTAGATTATTTTTTTCTGATTGGATGGCATGGAAATTAAGGCGCAGGTCACTCTCTTTTGTTCCCAGCTTCAGTGTTTCTCGGATGGTCACTCTGTCGATGAGCTGGTTCAGCATTGGAACAACTTGCTGGAGGAGGCCATTGACAGGGTGGCTCCGAGACGCCCTCTGCCTCGGTTTCATCACCGCAGGGCCCCTTGGTTTACTGAGGGGCTGCGGTGTATGAAGCGAGTAGGCAGGAGGCTGGAGCGATGCTGGCGCCGGACTCGATCTGACTCTGACCGTCTTCTCCATAGGGCCCATTTGCAGTCCTATGTTGAGGCTGTGAGGACAGCAAGGAAGGAGTTCCTTGCTGTCCTCATAGCATCTGCGAAGTCACGCCCGGCGGAGCTGTTTTGGGTGGTGCGGGGGCTGGTTAGTCCGGTCTCCCTCCGCCTGGATGGTGATTTGTCCCAGGCCCGCTGTGAGTAGTTTATCAACTACTTCGCAGACAAGATTGCTCGGATTCAGACCGACTGACGCTGGATTAGAGGCAGTAGGGGGAGAGCGAGAGGGGATGGAGGCCCCGTCCGGTCCAGCTTTGTGGGGGGAGTTTCAGGAAGTGATGCCGGCCGATGCGGTGGATGTCTTGGGGTCTGTGAGGGCCACCTGTTGTGAACTCGATCCTTGCCTGTCCTGGTTGGTGAA
>QEPC01013399.1:607963-658785 GCA_003113815.1 Sphenodon punctatus
TGTCACCAATATGCTGATGATACTCAGCTGTACCTCTCTTTTTCAACTGACCCAGACCCTGCTGTCTCGTTGCTATCCCAGTGTTTGGAGGCCGTGACGGAATGGATGTGGCAGAGCAGACTGAGGCTCAACCCCGATAAGAGAGAGGTGATGTTTGTGGGGAGGGCGAGGGAGGTAGTGGCCCCCCTGATTGGGGGGGGTTCGCCCTCCTATAGCTCAGCAGGTCCAGAGTCTGGGGGTGATATTGGACGCAGACTTCCGCCTGGAGCGGCAGGTGGAGGCAGTCGCTAAGGCTGCATTCCACCAGTTGCATCTGGTGTGAAGGCTGCGTCCGTTTGTCTCCGGCCCGGACCTGGCCTCCCTCATCCATGCCTTCGTCACCTCGAGGCTGGACTACTGCAACGCGCTCTATGTGGGGCTTCCCTTGTTCCTGGTTCAGAGGCTGCAGCTAGTGCAGATTGCGGTGGCCCGTCTCCTTACGGGGACAGGTCGTCGGGAACACATCACACCTGTGCTCCGAACTCTGCATTGGTTGCCAATAGCGTGCCAAGCTAGGTTCAAGGTTTTGGTGTTGATCTAGAAGGCCCTTTACAGTCTGGGCCCCTTGTATCTCAGGAACCGCCTCACCCTCCGCGCCCCGGAGCGACTCCTTCGGTCGGCCGGGGGGTGCCTTCCTGGAGGTTCCCCGCGTAAAGCGGGGGCCACAATGAAGAGGGCATTCTCGGTGGCCGCACCGTGCCTTTGGAACTCCCTTCCGGAGGAAGCTCGCCTGGCCCCAAGCTTGTTGACATTCCAGCAATGCTGTAAAACCTGGCTGTTCGCCCAGGCCTTGCGGGGGGGGGGTGGTTAGGAGTTTTTTTTTATCTCCCCTACCCGGTTTATTATTTATTGTTGAATGGGACCCCGGGGCCCTGTTTTAAATACTTAAATTGTATTTTGGATGTTTTAAAATTGTTTTTATATTTGTTTTTATATGTATTTTATATGTTGGAAGCTGCCCCGAGCTGTTTTCAGGAGGGGCAGGGTATAAATTTGGAAAATAAATAAATAAATAAATAAATAAGCCTGCTGAAGAAGAGGATTTGACATGAAAAACTAAGGCATACTGTGGGTGCATTGTGCGTAACTTGTAAGCAAGCACAATATCTAACAGTGTACAATGTGTTTACTGTTGTCATACTGCATGTAAGTTACGGCAGTGCCTTTACTAACAATTTCCATGCTTTTAACTGCTTGACCAAATTTGTATACACCTTAATTTATTTCCTAACCCTGAAAGGTTTTTTTTTCCCAATAGAATAGCTTATAGAATGTTGGTGACACTGCTCTATATGTATTGCCGTTCTTTTCCTTAGGATAGAAAAGCAGAAGAAGTTACATAGCATTCTAACAGTTAAATTCTAATAACTGAGGGTCAGATTTTCAAAAAGTGGCATACACATTAGTGTCCATGATTTTCCAGGAATTTAGGAGCCTGATGGAGGTTGTCCTGTGGTCTGATTGACAAGTTTTGTATTCAGATGATGTGCTAACACTTTCTTGATTGGATTCCAACTGTAACAAGTGGCGTAGTTTGACCAGAACCCATTGGAATGCCATCCTGGTACTTTTTCCAGCCCTGATACACCAGGGTCTCTCCCTACAGTGCAAGTGCCAACACCAGGAGCTGGGGTTGCCCTATCGATCGGGGAGACACTTGTGCTTTCTAACAGACACCTAATCAGTGGTGAGCAGGAATGCCCTTCTGATAATACAAGTCACGGCTGTGGCAGGAGGCAAGAGCAGAATGGTCAGGAGTTTGTGATGGGTTTCTACATCTCAAAATTTAGTACTGCATGACTGTCTACCACAGTCTTTATTTTCTTTCTTTTAGCTCCTGCTCCAGAAAAGTTTTACACTTGTGCTACTAAAACTAAACAAGTTTTTCTTTATGTGTGTGAGCATAACCATTGAAGTCTGACTTCAGTGGATTAATTGTGTGCATAAACCCAAGCAGTGTGTAAGTCTTGACTGGACTGAAGTGTTAGTTTCTGAATCATCACATTCCTTGCCTCACATGCCCTCATTACATTATTTCTGTAATAGCCTCTTGCAGCAAGAGATTGTGAGAGGCTTTTTGCAAGTCCAAATAAATTATTTTGACTGGTTTTTGTTAAACTTTCTAGCAACTTGACTTCAGTGATTTTCACCATCTGTGAGGGTGTAGTAGTTTGGCTATGCAATCTGCCTTGAAGTTTTGGGCTATTTTAAAATCCTTCCATTAAAGCTTTTAGATTAATGCAAAGTAGTAGTATTAGAAAAACTAATAAAAATAAGTGATTTCTGTCTTTGTTGCCAAAATAAAGTAAAAAAACAATTTACTGTATGTATATAGGCAGTGATCCTGCAACTTGTTGTGTGTGATCTCCACATATGCACATAAGACGAACTGGGTATAGCAGGTTGTAGGATTACAATCAGAGAGAATTGTAAGTTATTTAAATGTTATTGTTTAGCTGGTAATAAAAGTAATTGATTTATTTTACTGAAAATGTAAGGTATACACTGTTTGCTTTGCAGATCTCTCTCCCTGTTCTGTATCAGACATTCTGCTTTGAGGATGCAGGTCTGTGGCATACGTTTGCCCGGAGCTCAATGTGTGAACAAGACTTTCCATCCATAATTGCAAACAAGATTTCTCTCTTTCACCAGGTAATTTAATGCTACATTATTGAAGATACTTAAAATAATTTAACCCCTAGCAAGTGCCCACAAGGTGTCTAGCATTTTTAGCACTCTAAGCTATGTATTTATTCCTACACATCTTCCCTTTTAGGGGCACACTTTGAGATTTCCTTGAAGGAGTATGAGCACCTCTGTCTCAATTTATTGTCCTCCTGCTGCCTTTTTATAATCTTTTCATTGGCTGCAATCCAGTGCTGTTCAGATCCCTGCATGGAGCTGCATGCGTGCATGTGGTTTGTGTGCAGCATAATGTGTAGTCAATGCGGCTGTGTGTGCACACACACAGCTCCATGCGGGATCCGCACAGCATTGGATTGAAGCCATTGTCTGTATTGTACATTTTTAAAAAAATAAAAATTTGGGGCGCAACTTATGCTGCTAATGCTTGAAATCTGTTAAATGCATTAAACCAAGACAAGAGTTGGATTTTTGGCGCAGAGAACCTCTAGTGAAGTTCTGAGTAGTAACTTACAGTCCAAGCAAGGCCTGCTGTTGCTTAGTACTGTGTTCAGCTAAGCTGCTTTGCCAAGAATCCAAAGTAGACATTCTAATGTGTGTAGTTGGGATGGTTTAGGGGAAGAATAAAGAGTCCCACTTATGTGTTACCTTAGCATGGAAATTAGGTTTTGGACAGCCACAGAAAGGTACACCAGCTTCCGACCCTCCGTGACTCTGAAGCCAAATGTGTAGGATTTGGCCATTTTGTAGGGCACAGACAAAAGTTGCTCCTTACATGCAAAAACTATAAAGGATCCATTCTACACTCTTGTCACTGCAGAGAATCTTCAAGCGTATGCAAATCTACTGAGTTTCTCCCCGTCTCTGTTGTTATATTAGTCACCATTTGTGTTGTTACATTGTCCACAAACATATAGGAAAATGCTTCCATTCTACCTATACCAATGATACAAAACTCTACTCATAAGGAGTCTAGCATTCCTAAGAAACAAAGAGACTGCAGTTAAGACACACATACAAACAGTGAATCTGATTCAGTTTATGAACTTCTCCATTCACTTCTTGTAAGTTCTATTGTGCTGTCACCATAGCTTGCTGCTCACACTATGCAGCAGAAATGGGAATAGCAGGAACAATAAAGACATCTCATGGCATGAACCATTGCCTGGTAGTTCTGACAAATTGAACAGTGTACAATGCTTGCCAGACCATAAATTGTATATCCTGTCTTAGGTACTTCAAAGCTCAACAATGAATTCATGTTTGAATTGCTTAAACCACCAAGTGGCCAGGAAAAATAATACAAAACAAAACCCTCATCTTAAAAACCATACCAAAAATATTGGGTAATAAAAACAATCTCTTTTGCAAAAAGGTCTTCCTTTGGTCACATGGTCTCTTGCATGTTTTAATGAGTTAACTAAATTTTTAAAATAACAAGTATGTACTCCTTTCAATTTCATATACAGACCAATCAATCCTTCGTACAATTCAGTTAACTTGTTAAGACATGTGAGAGAAAATTAAAATTTCTGAATTGAAAATGGATGAATTATATTGAAATGTGTGATTATTTGGAAGGTGGAAATTTGTAAACAATAGAATAGAAGAAGGTGAGATTTGAAAGGTAGGAAATGGAGTAGTAGGTTTGTTTATCGTGACGGAGAAGAAGAGAAGAGAATAAACAGAGACGCCTTCCTAATCGATTTTTTGTGTGTGTCGAAGTTTGTGTGAGGGTGTGTGACGCCTTAACTAGTTATTAAAACCAAAGGTTTTTAAATATTAGAACATCCTTTCTTTTTGAAAAGAGATTGTAAAAAACATGGACAGGATAATTTTATTTATTTATTTATTTATTTATTTAAAACATTTAATATCCCGTCCCTCCTTCCAAGGCAGCTTGGGGCGACTTGCAATATATAAAGTACAGAAATATAAAATCAATATAGACACAACCCAATATGAAACAGTATAAAAGGGGGGAAAGAGGAAAAGAGGGGGAAGACATCCCCCCGGGGGAAGAAGGGGATGCCAAAGTTATAAAAATAAATACCTCGCCCCTAAAAAATAAATAAAAACCTACTCTCACCTGTCTCAAAGCCAGGTCTTGCAATGAGGTTGAAAAGAGGAGAGGTCCAGGGCCATCCAGACTTCTGCTGGGAGGGAGTTCCACAGCCTTGGTGCTGCCACCGAGTACGCACTCTCTATAGTCGCCTCCCAGGAAATCTGGGGGACTTTGAGAAGGGTGCGCAAGGTTGACCTCAGGGGCCGATCCAGAGCACAGGGAGTGGGACAATCCCACAGATACATGGGTCCCAAGCCGTAAAGGGCTTTATAGGTAAGAACCAGTACCTTGAATCGGGCCTGGAAGACTATAGGCAGCCAGTGCAGAAAACGGAGCACTGGTGTAATATGCTCCCGGAAGCCCATCCCCATAAGGAGATGGACCTCTGCATTCTGCACCAGCTGCAGCCCCCCAGCTCTCCCTACCAAATCCCACCCCAGCTCCCTGGCCCCCCATCATTCAAACTACCCTCCACCCCAACTCCCTGGCCTCCTGCCATTCAAACTACCCCCTGCCCCACTCCAGGTCCCTCGCCCTCTGTTGTTCAAACTACCCCCCGCAGTTCAAACAATTCTCCACCCCATTCAAACAACCCTGTGCCTTAGCTCCCTGACCCCCTGCCATGCAAGTAATCCGCTTTCCCCAGCTCTCTGGCTCCTCATTGTTCAAACTACCTCCCGTCCCAGCTCTGCTGTGCAAACTGCTCTCCTCCCCAGCTCTCTGGCCCGCTGTCATTCAAACAACCTCCCATCATTCAAACAACCCCTTGCCATTCAAACTACCCCTGCTCCCTGACCCCCTGACCTTCAAACAACCCCCCTTCCCCATCTCCCTTGTCCCCTGTCATTCAAACCACCCCCACCCCAGTTCCCTATCCTCCCCCCCCACTGGTCAAAGTGCCCGAGGTACCTACCTCCCACCGTTTAAGCTGCTCACCTGCTGCAGCTACCTCCCCCCATCCTGCTGTTCAAACTACATTACCAGCTTAAACACACATGCACAACATAAGGATTCTTCCCATTGAGTCTATCGACCTCTTGTAATTACAGTAACTTTGGATGTAAAATAGATATTTTTTTTAACAAGCACTAGTGACTAGTACACAGTGTGCTTTGGTTTTCTACCACATTAAAGTTAAGATAGACTGCAGAATAAATGAGAAATCCCCATCAAAAGATCAGGTCGCTTACCCGGAAGTGAAGTGACTCAAAACTGCAGTGTTAAAAATAAGGGAGATTCCACAAGATCTCTGTCTCACCTTAACTAATAGGACTGTGACCACAGCTCTATAATTGGTAGGATTTTTCTGTGCAGGTGGTTGAGATGTGGCAGGTCCTGTAGTGGTGCAGGGGGCTGGACTAGATGATCCTTGAGATCCCTCCCAGCCATGTGACTCTATGAGTATACCCAAGACCCTATGATGGGTCTTCTCCCCTGTTGTGGCTGATCCCCTTGGCCATCAGGTTGAAGAAAAACTGTGTCCTTTGGGGAGAAGGGCTTTTATACTGTTTCCTAGTTTGGGGCTGGAATCTGCAAGAAATGTCCCCATCGAGTTCCTTCTGGGTGCGGACAGGAGCTTCCCAGCCCCCTTTTGGCAGAACTGGGCTGGCTAGGTACTTTTACAGTGCCATTGAGAAGAGCCTGGGTGTGATTAGCACTCATTGTCCTACCCTGCCCTGCCCCTCGAGTTAGAGCTTTCCT
Source organism: Sphenodon punctatus (assembly GCA_003113815.1). Classification (NCBI taxonomy): domain Eukaryota; kingdom Metazoa; phylum Chordata; class Lepidosauria; order Sphenodontia; family Sphenodontidae; genus Sphenodon; species Sphenodon punctatus. The sequence goes on from QEPC01013399.1 coordinate 614,412, forward strand.
AAGCCCATTAGGTGGGTTTCCTTCACCTAATAGTGCTCTTGTACAATGCCATGTTCCTTATTCAAGACTGAGAACATAAAGATCTGTTAAATGAGTCATAGCCATTCAAAATTATACAACGGCCAAACAAGTAGCATGTCCTTTCTTACTCTCTGTCTGGTGAAAGACTTACACAGGTGGCTGACAGCATGATGTCTGGGGTGGAGTGGGGTCGCAGTAGAGCGACTGTAAGGTGCAGTCCAAGGGCAAGGTTGAGCAGGCAGAGTCTCACACACAGGGACATGGGAGGTGGATGGCGGTCACAGTCGCCAAGCGTTATTCCAAAGCCAGGTCATGGCAGCGGCAGATCCGGAGTCAGGAACCCTGCACCCTCCGCATATACCGCCCATCCAAACTTCCCTCTCTGGTACTCTTGTGCCTGCATATGTAAGTGCACAAAGAAGTTCAGGTCACCGTGATACCTTTTCCCCCTCTCCTCAGCACAATGCTCTGCATTTGGAATGAGGCAAAGCTATATAAAGGGGGTGGGCAGGGTTATTCTTTTAGTGCATTGCCCATAAGGTGATTGTTTCTTTGATAGCCCATAGTCCAAAGCAGGCAGGCCTTAAGAGGTGTCTCTTTCCCCACAGTCTTCTCTGGTTACAGACACAGTACCCTAATACAGAGGAGCCCCAATTTCAGATGGGGTTTGTTGTTGTCAAAGTAGTAGCAACAGAATAATTATAATGTGCCAGAAGTTCATAAGTCTACCCAATGAAACTTTAGAGGAAGCTCTTTATTAAAAAAAAGTAATTTTTTACACAAACCTGTAACTTTGTCTTAAAATGTGGTAACATTGCATTTCTTCTTTACTATCTCTGAATCCTACTGCATTTTTTTTCTTGAGGTCCTTGTGGTTCAGGCTGTCAGACCAGACAGACTTCAGAGTGCAATGGCCCTTTTTGCGTGTAAAGCTCTTGGTAAGTTTGCTGTTTTTGCAATGCTTTCTGTTTACAAGGTGACATATATTTCTCATTTTTATTTGTTTTTCATTTCTTATGAACGTCCTAAGCCTTAGAAGGGAAAAGAGCGTTCTGTACTGTTTGCTTATTTCTTTGTGGTATACAAAGTTACTTTTACTAATTGCATTATTAAAAGCATTACTTGCCTTACTTTACATTACTTGCATTATTAATTGCATTGCTTTTGCTAATAGCATTAACTTTTTGATGCATTTATATACTTTTATTGCATTGATCCAAGTTTTTTTTATTATAAAATATTAAATTATTTGGAATCGTCAAGTTGTGTAACCTTGTTTTGCCTTGTGTAACCTTGTTTCCCTTCTCTGCTACTGCATGTCATGCTCACTTCTCATTTCTTAAATTCATTTGTAAACTCTTTGGAATAGGTGCTGTGTTTACTTGTCTGTGTGTACAGAACATAGCTCTCTGGGACCCCTGTCTGACCTGGGGTTTTACCGGAGTGCAAATAGTATGCAATATTTATGTAATTGATTTTTCACTATCTGCTCTGGACAAAAGAATGAAGTAACTGATTGGGTTAATCTGCAGTTCCATCTTTTCCTAGGAATTCAGACTTCTGGTAATCAGAGACCAGTTGGATTTATTTTTTATGGCATGTCAGAAACCACAGAAGTCGATAGCTTTACAACACAATATTTTCAGGATTTAAGTTAAGGGTCTGGCTACCAGTCAAGGAATATACGCATAACATGGATTATTTTTATTCTTTCATATTACAGAGTGTACAATCAGAATAGAGGCCTCATTGTGCTGGGCACTCTAGAAATATACAGAAGAAACAGCTCCTGCCTCAGCCAGTTTACAGTTGAAATAGGAACCAGATGCAATATGGGATGTAAAACATAATGGTAGAAAGGGTGACAGTAATAGAAACACAAAGTTTGAAAAACTAGACAAGAGATATTAATGAATCACTTTCACTAGCAGGCCACTTTTTAAATCGTTATTGATGTGCTGGGCTATATATTCTGCGAGCAGGAAACCTGAATTCTGCAAGCAGGAAATCCAGATATTTTGAGCAGAATAAATCATTCAGGTTAATCAAATAATGCGATTTTGTTTATTTGCATAATTCTGGCTGCAGAGTTAGGGTTACTTAGGGTATGGGGACGCGTTTTTTGGTGCAGACTACCATGGATTTGACAGAGTCTGGGCATTGCAGAGACTGGGACTGTGGTGGGCAAAGCAGAGAACGATAAGGACTGTGGGTTTGTGGAATTAGTTGCTGCTAGCATGGGGTGCGGGGGCTGAGAGCCAGGAAAAATGGCAGGGCTTGAAGGAGCTGGGATCTGAGAGGAGTGGGGGTACTGGGAGCTGGAATGACAAGGAATGATAGAGAGGCTAGAGGGCTAGAAGCTTGACGGGAGAAGATGACAAAGTTCTGGGAGCAGGGAGGAGATTTGGAGCAGTGTGCTGGGAGATCTTCAGGAGGGCAATAGGTATGGGAGTTGAATGGAGGGATACAGAGTGGTAAGAGAAGAAGGGAGGGATGCTGAATATTTAGAGTCAAGGGTGGGTAGAGTTCTGGGAGATAGGAAGGTGGCAGGGACAGAGTTCTAGAGGTAGAAGGTTGTAGGGGAGAGTTCAGATGTCAGGATCCTGACCTTGAACTGGTGCCCTTGTGGCCCTGAGCACAGAGTCTGGCCCTCTGCACTGCAAAGGACTCTGGCCAGGGTCCAGGACTAGTAAAAACGGCTTTACACCATCCCAGTCAGGCCACACACACCCTCAGCCTTGCTGCACGCCCCCAGCTTCCTGATTGGCTACTGGCCCGCATATAAGGTAAGTCAGCAGCCACAGAAAGCTGGGCGAATCATCAGCCATTTCCTGTTTATGTGTCCTTGTGTTTTTTTCTGATGTTTCCTCCCCATGTCTGCATGAACTTTGGACCAGCTTTGCACTCCCCATTCTGGAATGTCTTCTGGACTACTGGAAGTCTGACCCTTCTGAGCTTCCTTTTGGAACCCAGTCTTTCTGTTCCTTGCAGGTGAGCCTGGGTACTGGGGCTCCCTCTGCTAAGATGGGTGTTTGGTGTCTGCCAGGAAGGTTATGGAGGACAGAATGCTAGGTGCTTGGAGGAGCAGATTGAAGTTTCTAGTTCCCTGACTAGTGTGGCAGGTGGGGCCATGGACAGCAGAGGCTTCTGTAGACCTAGACTGTGACGTTGCATGATTACAGGCAATTTCAGTGAGAATTTGACACCGTGACAAATTCTGCAAAAAATTATTGTGAACTCAGATGCAGAGAATCCATGGGGCTCTGGATACAAGTGAGTCTTGATAAGAGATATGTATATGAAAGATGTTTAATAAGAGAAAAGTAGACTAAGGGGATCCTATTATTGATAGAGTAAAGGAGACAAGGTGCAATATGGTGAGATACATGGGAAGGAGAAGGGCAGAATGATGGAGGACCTTGGGTGTTTTCACATGGGCAGGCTGGGCAGAGCTGCTCTGTGGGGCCCCATGCAACAGCCACCCATGGGGACAGGGTGGGGAGCACTTCAAACAGGCAGACCCACACATGGGTCCTGCAGGTGGAGGAGCAGCTGCCACCCTTCCACCCACTCTGTTTCTGCCTGAGAAACTTATCACACAGGCAGAACCACGGGCCTCTACTCCTGAGCCAGCAGAATTGGATCTGCAAAGGAAGCAGCAGCTGCTGCTGCTGGTCAACTGTTGGAGCAGCAGTGGGGATGGGGTGCATGCCCTGACCGCCTGTCCATCACTTGTTGGAGCAGACTCCAAGAAGGAGAAGGAGGAGCAGCTGCAGCAGCGGAAGGGACATTGGGAAGGAGGATCATCCCTGGTGACCCTGGCTGCACGAATAGTCACTTCAGCTGCAGACACTGGGGCTGCTCCTCATTCTCCCTGGGGTCTGTTCCAACAGCTGATAGGTGGGCAGCTGGAGTGCGTGCACACACCCTGCCGCTGCTCCAATGGCTGAGTGGTGGCAGGGATGGCTGCTTCTTTCAGGGGCCTGATCTTTATTCCGCCGAGAGCCTGTTATATGGGAGGTGCCCCGTGGGAGCCCATTGCCCTAGGTAGGGCTGGGTTAACCCTCATGGCATGCTTTACATTTCTGGGGATGACGTCATGCAGAGCTGCCCTGGCCGAACCTGGAGCAAACATCTGGTGGCCACCATTCAGACAGGTGGGTGGATCTGGGGCAAAGAGGGGGCCAATGTGGGGCCCTGTCTCATGTGGTTTTACACCCCATTAAGATAAAGATCAGAGTTAATGTTTGATAGGGTAGGAAATGGGAGCTGGAAGAGCCAAATTTCTCAAACTGGGGGTTGGGATTCCAAATGTCTCTCTACTGACATTTCACACACTACGTAAGTCTTTTTTGTTTTTGGGTATCACAGAATTATATTTAAATCTCAAAAAGGAGATCACACGAACCCAAAGCATGGAAAGTGCATAAGTATGAGGGATTAGATAAGGATTCAAAGGTAGGAGACATGATCCAGGAAATTTTGGTAACAGCATTTTAAATGGACTTGTAGAAAGCAATTTGGAATGTTAGCCTGTCAGGCCATATTGGTGGCAGGTGCAAGGGTGGAGGGGCTTGGGGCAGGGCACGTGCCCTTGGGTGCGCCCCTGTGACAGTGCTGGAAAGGGACCAGGAGCTGCAAAAATCCATTCAGGGGCAGCGCTGACAGAGGTAGCGCCCCTCCCCCCCACAGTGACAGAAGTGCCAAACTGCCCGGAAGTTGCTACGGCAACAGATGCGACTGACGCAGCCTCAGAAGCGCTTGGGCTGGACGTGCAAGCAGGTGCACCAGCAGACCCATAGGGGAGCGTCAGATGGTTGCCAGGGGAACCTAGACACTCAGTGTGCCTGCGCCAGCATGCTCAGCAGGTGGGAGGGGCCTGGGCTACAAAGCAGGACCAGCAGCATACCCAGTTGCCGGTAATAAGCACACCTAAGAGGCTGGCCCTTTGTGACTCCTTGAATGAACGACGTGGTGGTCAGTGTGGCAATTGACTTTGTGTCGGATGCAAACGTGTGGTATGATGTTTCTCCATTGTCCCGCTGTGTACCCTGTGATGTTGTGTTAATACCTACTTGACAGTGCGTGAGTCTTACCCTCCTTGTGTGTCCTGTGCTATGGTAAGAAGGCCCTCCTGTTTCTTGACCCCCATTCCCTTCTGAGTAGCCCTATCCATCCCTGTTCTCTGGTTCCTGGGGTCCTTTCCTCACAGAGGAGCACCAGTTCCCTTTTCCCTCAGTTGAGTGGTGTGTGGATGAGCAGAAGGCGTGACTCAAAGGGTGCTCCTCTGGGTCTCTGCTTCCCTATGATAATCTGTGGCTAGTCTTATTAGGACAATGGGGCACAACCAAGATCCTCAGGGACCATTTTCTCGTACACCAGAATCCAGAGGAGAAAGTCCCTGTGACTGTAGAGCAAGAGGCATGGGTGTAAGGACATCCTACCCCTATTCCCCTGACACAGCCTGATTGCCACTGAGTGAATCTTCATCATTTAAAAATCACTTGACTGCAGGAACAAGGAACCTCAGGCCTGTGGGCCAAATGTATACCATAGCTTTTTTTTATGTGACCCCTTTCCAGTTCTTTGACCTGGCCTCCGAATTCAGTTCCTATCCCCAAGAACTGGAAAACTGAGCTCAGGGCAAGGGGGCAGGGATGAGAGCATTCACACAAGGCTACGGGACAGATCCATGATCTGGACCGTCCTCTTCTTTTGTGCACCCTTTAAGAACTCCTGCCCCCAATTTGTATGTGGACTTTGAAGCTTGTACTAATTCTTAAAGTGGACCCTGTGGGAGAAAAGGTTCCCCACCCCTTGTCTCTACTGAGACAAGCGCCATTAGCTCAGGCTTATCCTGGAGGAATATTTTGAAGATCAGGTGGTAAATCAGAATGAAATGTCTACTTTTATACTTGTTAACATAGGTCAGTAACTTCTTTCAACCTTTCAGTTTTTATATTATAAACCTATCATATATTATTCAGTTTGACTAATTATCCCAAGTTGCCTTCTCTAGGTTTAAGATTTCAAGTTACTCATCAGGAAATAGTCCATTTGGGAATTGGGGTTGACCTATGCTCAAGGCCCTATGCAGGGAGTTGTACTTTATCCCACTTGGCTTAGAGGAGCTTGCATACGCAAAGTGCAGGAATTTTCAGATAGCACAGATGGGAGGAGCTGGAAAGCTCAGCCACATGCTTACCACAGTAGGGCTGCAAGGTGGGCCAGGGGCCCATATTGTGCAGAGTCCTGGGTGGCTGCCTCGTTTCCTGGCCTTAAGGCTGCTCTGTGGGGAATGATTTGTTTATTCAATCAATTTTAAAAAGAAAACATTCAAAGACTCAGACTGTGCCCAAAATATTTACTCTGTAATAAAAAGAAATAGAAATCAAATTCTTTAGTAGGGAGAAGATTCTGAATTTTTGCTGTAGAAGAAAAACTTGGAAACATTAGTATATATTCCAAAGGTCACAAATCTTATCAAAATCTCTCTTCTTCCTCTCTGTGTCATTAATGCATTTTCCACTCTGCAGGCATAGATTTGAAGGATACATTCTTGTCTCTTGAATTTAGTAGTACTCATTGGGGTTACAGTGTTCTTTTTTCATTTTGTTTATTCATGTAACACTTGAATTTGCTTAGACATGATAAATTGAGATCAAAAGGTGTCACAATGATGCTTACCAATGCACTTAACAGCTCCTGCATAGGCATGCAGAGGCAAGCATTTGAATGAGACTAATCTTTATGACCTTTTTATGTTTTTATCTAAGCTATTAGAACGAATCCCATTATTTTGGCAAAAGCTGTAAATTATCAAACAAACAGAAATCTCACTAGGTACAAAATGCTGGATTCCTCCCCACCCCCTATGAGTATTTGGTTCTCAGTTTTATGTGCTAACTTGCTTAGACTCAACAGTGCATTCTATGAGAATTATAAGCTCTAAATTCTTTGTTTATGTAAAGATATTTACAGAAGCTATATTTTTAAACATTTCATATGGCCAAAATTACAAAACACTAGTTTATTAGTATTACAGTTTATTCTCACACAGAAGCAGTCTGATAATCTGGAGACAGATGGGTTAAAACAGCCATAAAGACCACAAAAGCAGCTAAGAAGCTTGGTGCCTTCTGGGCTTTCCCCACAAAAATATGGGAGCTGCAGCACAGCCAATCTCTGCCTCTGACAGCTCTTCATTAGGCTAATGACTTTGCTTTTGATGGCATCCCTTGAAAATGTGATTCTTCTCTGTTCTTCTCCCCTCTTCTTCTTTTCTAACAAATCTGCACTGGGTCCTCATCTAGAGATGTTTGTATTGGGGCTTAACCCTCCGTAAAAGGCATAAATCAGGCCAGTACCCTTAATGTCAGGGCAACAGGTGCGAAAGGTTAAGCCTATGTATAACTCTGAGAAGACTTGGCTTTAGAGCATCTGAACATATTGATTGTAATCAGTGTTTACTATATACCTATTAAATTTTGACCTCTATTTTGACCAAATTTTGCCTACCACAAACCTGAGAATCTGTTTGACCAGCAAGTTTAATGCACCTGCCTCCACATTGGTCACCTAAATGTGACTATACCATTCTTGACACTGCTAATTCACAACCCTCTGGAATGTTCCATCAATGGATGCTTGTCCGTGCTTAGACTTTCATACTTTACTTTTCATACTTTACTTTTCATACTCATTGGAATTGCCACCTGTCCTGTCTTCACCTGGACATTCAGGTATTGGGGGGTCTTTGTGGCCTGGGTTGATGTATGACCTGAATGCCAAATGTGTGAAAATGATTGTGCTATGCAGTTGTGGAATATCTGCCCTCAGGGCTGCCACTGAGCTGTGGTGTTTGGAAATAAGGGACATCCCTTAAAATACCTGCTGTCCAGTCATCCTACCTAAGAGCTCTGTGCTACATTCTGAGACTCAGAAATTGTGAGCTAGAAACTTCTCTTTGACTTCCTTCCTGTTGATACCAAGCTGTTTTTGTTTATTTGTTGAACCTCAGTGTTAGGCAATGGGCTATTTAAATTTTCATAAATTTACATAAAGACATTCATTTAAATTGGTATTTTATTTATTTATTTAATTTAATTTATACAAAAATGGTACCCCCTCCCTCATGACGCACAGTTCAGGGCGGCTCACATCACAATAAATAAAACAACAAATATTTGCTTCTTAAAGATACCTTTGGTGTGGAAAAATATCTGATGGATTTAAAAAACTTTCAACTATGTAGGGCATTCACTTCTGCTTGTTTTCATACCAGGGGGTCGGCAGTAACAGGGAAGATTTTAAAAAAGAAGCTATGATTATAGGTTATGTCCATGTCATCTAGATCAGGTGGAGAACCTAGAACTCGTATTTTTAGAATGCCCTCTTTACGCCAATTTAAGAGCAGAATAGTTAGATTCGATATTGGTCTCTGGACCTTTTTGGACTAGGGAGCATAAGTTAATTTATCTATTAAATTCTAATGTATCCTCCGTTACTTATGCTGTTGTGACATTTGCTCTTCGGGCATCATGTAAAAGGAAACTATTATGTAAATTTTAGTTCGTATTCTTAATGTTATTTTATTGTACTCTTCTTGAACTTATTAATTTATTTTTTATGAGTGAATAGCTGAATAAACATGACTGACTATAGGTCAACACCAACACCTTGAATCAGGCCCAGAAGACTATAGGCAGCCAGTGCAGAGACCGTAGCACTGATGTAATGTGCTCCTTGCGACCCATTCCCATAAGGAGATGGACCGCCGCATTCTGCACCAGCTGCAGTCTCCTAGCCGTCACCCTGGGTAGAGCACGTTACAATAGTCTAGTCTTGAGGTCATGAAAGCATGGATGAGAATGGCCAGGTCCAAGCCTGAGACATACAGCTGAAGCCGTCGCACCAGATGTAAATGGCAGAAGGCACTCCTTGCCACAGCCCTGACCTGAGCATCCAGGTGGAGCTGCGAATCGAGGAGCACCCCCAGGCTACAAACCTGGGGAACCAGTGGGGGTGAACCTCATCAGTCATGGGGGATGCCACACCCATCGCCTTCCCCACTAACATTACCTCCATCTTGTCGGGATTCAGTTTCAGTCAACTCGCCCTCATCCAGTCCCCCACAGCCACCAGCAGACACTGGATAAGCACCGAGACAACAGGGCCTGGGTCAGATGAAAAAGAGAGGTAGAGTTAGGTGTTGTCAGCATACTGATGACAGCGGACATCAAACCGTCTCACGACCTCACCGAGCGGCTGCATATGCACGTTAAACAGGAGAGGGGACAGAATGGAACCCTGTAGGACTCCACACAACAGGTCTCGGGAAGATGGAGAATACTCACCAAGCACCACTCAGCCAATCAATTGGTTTTTCTTCCCTGGACCAGTTGGCATCCCTACTGTTCATCTGACCATAACCAAATCTTTACAGCTATTAGGAACATAAGTAGTGCTATATGGAATAACACCAATGGTTCATCAAGCCCAGCATCCTGTCCTCCAACAGTGGCCAATCTCGATCGCATGGGAGAAGAACCAACAGTCACAATGGGCAATCCGTTCTCCGTTGCTAACTTCTAGCTCCCAACGGTAAGATGTTCATCCCGTAAGCTACTTGGTTAATAGCCATTAATGGACTTACTCTCCAAGAACTTATCCAGTTCTTTTTTAAACCCAGCTATACTACTGGCCTTGACAGCGTTCTCTGGTAACAAATTCTATAAGTTAATTATGCGTTGAGTGAAAAAGTACTTCCTTTTATTTGTTTTAAATCTGCCGGCAGCTAGTTTCATTGAGTGTCCCCTAGTTCTAGTACTATTTGAGAGGGTAAATAGCCGTTCCCTATCTACTCGTTCCATACCACTCAAAATTTTATAAACCTCTATCATGTCCCCTCTCAGTCTTCTCTTCTCTAAGCTGAAGAGACCCAGCTTGTCAAGTCTCTCTTTTTAAGGAAGCCATTTCATACTCTTTATCATTCTTCTCTGTACCTTTTCTAGTTCACGTATGTCTTTTTTGAGATGGGACGACCAGAACTGCACACAATATTCCAGATGCGGTCGCACCGTCAATTTGTATAGAGGCATTATGACATCCTCAGTTTTATTCTCTATCCCTTTGTGGATAGCTCCTAACATTCTGTTTGCTTTTTTGACTGCTGCTGCTGCACACCAGGGCTGAGGATTTCAGTGTATTGTCCACAATCACTCCCAGATCCTTTTCCTGAGTGGTAATTCCTAGCTTAGTACCCAGCATTGTGTACTCATAGTTTGGATTATTTTTCCCTATGTGCATCACTTTGCACTTGACCACATTAAATCTCATCTGCCATGTAGATGTCCAGGCACCCGGTCTTGGAAGATCCTGTTGCAGTTCACAGTCTGCTCATGTTTTAACTACCTTGAATAACTTGGTGTCATCTGAAAATGGTATCAGTCCTTCTCAGTATTCCCTCTCAGAAAGAAAAAGGCTCCAGGAGACCTGAAGAAACCAAATACATTCTGTCCTTGTTATCTTTTATTCAGTTGTTTTTTTTACTTGCCAAGTTAGCAAAACGCAAAGCACTATATTTGCAGAGGAGGAAAAATCAATGTTTAAAATTGAGATCCCAATAATTTCTCTCCAGTTCTGTTTATGGAAAATGGGTTTCTTCCTCTGACACACAGAAAAATAGTTGTAATTTTTCACATGATATACTGAAATGCTATAATATATTGCCAGAAATCACATGTGCAACATAATAATTTCCAAGTGCTTTCCATAATAGTAATATGATTTATTTTCCACACATGTGCTTTAACTTCTTGTCATTTTTTAACCTGGTGACAATGAAAATAACATTCTTAGAGAGCTCACATTAATATCTACAGCTGTATAGTCTTTCCAAAAAGCCAGTAACGATAGCCAGATATAAAAATAAGTGCTTGTTACAAAGTACATTGGATTTCTTTCTCACAGACCCTTTTCCAAAACTAACCCACCCTTGAATTCTTTTGCTTCCATTGTATCTAGGCAAATCATAATTTTGTCAAAACAAATAATAATGAAAGCTGTTTTCTGTTTGTAACTATAAATAGCATTGGTACATTTCCTAATCTGTCCTATACTGTCAGCCTCACTCATCAGTTACCCCTCATGGAAATTTATTATTATTATTATTAACAAACATTTATATAGTGCCAGCAGTGTACCTGGCACTTTACAAAGTAATAAAATAGACACGGTCCCTGCCCCTAGGGCTTACAATCTGAGAGACAGGAGCTGGGGGAGAGACTTAGGAAGGGGAACAGAGGGAGAGACAAGGGGTCTAACGTTCATGAAGATGCGAGGTCTCAAGTGCACGTACAATGTTTAAAAAATACATTGGACCAAATATTTAGCTGCTGTAAATTGATGCAGCTGTGTTGACTACAAAATGGCACTTCTGTAAAAAGTTATTCATTGACCTTTGTAGAATTGGTGCTAAATTTGGCTCATTCTATCCAGATGATGTTGCGTTTATATAGCATGCCCTTTCACCCATTGTCACGGGGTTCCGCCGCTGCCCCCTTCCCCCCCATTTCCAATGCCAACCCCAGCACCCCTTGTGGCTCCGGTGCCAACCCCAGCCCCCTTGTGGCTCCACCCCAACAGAGGGGTGCGACAGAGCCGGCAGCAGAACGAGGGCTCGCGGTACCCCCACCCTCAGAGGCAATTTCCATGCTGGCAGCTGCACCCGCCCCAAGTGGAACAGGGGTAGAATCTAGGACCCTGCAGCACTTGGCTCGCCTGCAGGGGAAGCCTCCAGCTGCAGGCACTAATGACAGGGCTACTTAACTCTGTGCTGCCTTGGAGGCAGTGATGGTGATCAGGTTTTCCTGTCTGGACTGGCCCCGCAGCATTGAGAAAGCTAAGTGATTGTGTTATTACCTGTTGTTCCTTGTCTGGTCTTGGAGACCTGTTGGTCCTTGTCTTGTCTGGTCTTGTTTATAGGCGTGTAGTGAGTTTACCTTCTCGTTTTCCTCTCTCCCTTCCCTTTGAGTCTGTGAGTGAAAGGGTGAGTGCACGACTGAGAGAGCTTCCCCCTTCCCCTCCCCCTATCTAGGATTCCCTACCCCTCCTGTGGTTTGTGAGATCCCCTCCCTGCGCATGCCCCTGGATCCTGGGCCCCCCAAACCCTTCCTAACCCCACCTTCTTGGGACACCGTGCATTTCCCTTCAGAACCCTCCCTGGAGTGTTTGCAGGTGATTGTGTGTGATCGGGACCCACAGGACCCCTGCATCCCCACGCCTGATGATGATAGGGCACCTTCCTTCCGCAACTTCCTTGCGTTCTCAGCAGTCGGAAGGGTCCAAATACTATCCTGACAGGCATTTATATCCAGAGAGATTCCTAGGGGCCCAAGGGGTACCTTGCGCATGGCTGAGAGTGGTTGAGGTCCCTTTTCTCTCTCCCCCCCGTAACACCCATTTTATTTGTTTAAATCTCAGTGTCTGTGGTTTCAATCCCTATTCTAATCCTTGCTTCCTCCTATCTCTGCATTAGTGGCTGGAAAGACAATGGAATTTAAAATCCTTAGAACAATAAAGAGTGAAGGAAAGAACTTGTTTATGGACAAAAGACCTAGAGAAAAGTCCTCCGTTTATGGGCTCATCCACACAACACTATGGTAGAGTGGGCAGTAACACTGGATTTTAAATTCCATGGAATTTAAAATCCTTAGAACAATAGAAAAAGGGATTTAAAATCCTTAGAACAATAAAGAGTGAAAGAAAGAACTTGTTTATGGACAAAAGACCTAGAGAAAGTCCTCAGTCTATGGACTCATCCACACAACACTGTGTTAGAGAGGGCAGTAACATAGTCCTTGTAACGCTCCACCCACCAACCCAGTATAGCTCACCCTTTCCCAGTATCCTGTCCCCTGCCATGACTCATGGCAAACTATAGGAAGAAGAAGCTGCTCCAGCTGTTTCTTCCTTCTGGGCTACTATGACTCTGGGAGGTGGTCCAGCGCTTGCTATCCCTGTGAGCCATGGAGGTGCATGACTTGGTTTATACCCGTCAGTACTTGCTGACTGGAAGTAACCGTTTGTTATGCACAGAGTACTGAGTTTATTGAGCAAATCACATGCTTTATTGAAAGTCTGTAGTGAAAATTGAAAGTGAAAGTAAAAATTAGCAACAGCAATCAGTCCGAGCAATCAGTCTTTGCATGTTCTTAGCCCAGTTTCTTGCATCCACAGCTTACAGCATAGATCATAGCTCACTGACAGGTAGTAGCCTACAGTTTTATTTGGGTTTCGCCCTTTGTGGGGTTGGAAATCCCTCCTGGTTTGCATAAAACCCAGCTACAGCATCTTTAGCATTAACATACAACTGGGAGGAAAAACACTCCCGCTTAACAGGGTGTCCTGTACTTCTGGGAGTGTCCAAACAGGGCAAGAAGCTCTCTATCAGTGGGTTCACATTCCCTGTACCCCAAGCCACTTGTTTCCCCTAGAGATTCAGCTCCACCATCCAATCGAGGCACTCTGGTAACTCCGTGGGTATCTTCTCATTGTCATCAGGGTAGTGATGACTGAAAATGGCAGGGACTATCCAGCCTCCATTAGCAACTTCCTTACTTCTGGCAGTGCACAAATATTCAGAAAAGTCTGTCTCAATCTCATACCACTCTGTCAACTTATCCGGTGGTGCCACTCTTCCATGCTGCTGAACTTTGAACTGCAGTGGAGTTGACCGGTATCTTTTCTCCATCGTGCAGATATGGTATCCCATTGTGTGCATGTGCCACCCTGTGAGCACATAGCCAGCCTTGCAGGATGGGTTTGACAGTTCTCTCTGTACATCAGGCCTCACCCAAATGTCAGGAAAGGCCAGGGAATCCATCACTGCCCAGCTTCTCTGGGACCCGTACTCCAGGAGGCCACAGCACCCACAGACAAAAGCAAAAGCCATTGGACTTTCCCTGGCAAACAACACACAGCAATAGCTTTCTATGGCATTATGATCCCTTATGCTTGTTGCAAGAAAAAATTGTTACTTTCAAAAGATAATATCTGAGTTGCTTTCAACCAATGGGCAGTTTGGCTCCCACATACATTCCCTATACAGTGATCTTCATTGTCTTGCAGATCTCCCCACCTGGCCATTTCTTTACATTCAGTTATCTCTGAACCCTCCCCAATTAAAACGTTCCATGCTTCTGTGATGCTAACAGCTGTAACATTTATTACATGACTTGACATGCCTGTTACATGGATTAGCAGTGCTGGCACAACACACAAATACACTCAGTTTTGCAAAACCTTTTCAACCTATAGTAACCAACAGCTAGACACGCAGCAGTCCTGTGATGATAGATGACCAGTAGTGGCCAGTAGGTAGTCATGTGTGGTGTGTGACCTAGCTAGGCAGCTGCCCAGCTGTGTCAATTTTTGAAAACATTCTGCAGACTTCACATACACAGCCATGGATCCTGAGAACTTCAGGGTGCTCGTTATCATGCTCCAAGGTGTTCATGACTGCTGCTGAGCAGAACCTGCGAGTAATCTAACAGATCCAAAACTTCTGCTGTCACTGTCTCACTGAGATTGACCCGAACTTTCCTTCCTCCATCAAGAGTGGACCATGCTGGGAAGGATCAAAGCCCTGCAAGGCTAGTTGATGCGTGCTGAGAGGTACCTGGGAGGAAATGCAGTTTCACTCACCACTGCCCTGCATATGGCTGTACTCCCTGAGAGGCTTGTGTGTGTCAAAAAGAAAAGCACAAACTAGTTTGGAGTTTGTGCAGTCGTCTTGGCAAGAAGCCAGGTGGATCTCTTACTTTAGGATGCCCCATCGCTTCATCCTGCAGTTGGCAGAGATCTTCAGGCCATAACTGGAGAAACAGCATGGTGATGCAGTTGCCCATCCAGGTGGAGAAACATGTGCTCTGCTGCCCGGCAGTTTGGCATTGGAATTTACATAGTGGCCACCATCCTTGTCAAGATTTGCATGGTGATAGTGGAAGAACTGCTGGACCTGGTGGTGCAGTTGACTGACCCCAAGAAGACCTGAACTGTATCAGAAGGAGGGGTTCCTGAACTGTATAGGGATGATTGATGGTGTGCAGTTGACTGATCCCAAGGAGACCCAAACTGCATCAGAAGGAGGGATTCCCAGACTGTATAGAGATGATTGATGGGAGCCATATCACCGTCATCTGCCCACCCCATAGCAAAGACAACTACTTCAACCTCAAGGGGTTCTTCTCTGTAGTTCTTTAGGCTGTAACAGACCACTATGCCTGGTTCATAGAAGTGCTGGCTGGGTGGTCCAGGAAGAACCATGACACCCACATCTTCTGCCATTCCCCCCTTCTTTGGGCACATGTACACTGGACTTTGGGCCCACCACTGGAACCTGTATTGAGGGAGTGCTCATGAGGCCTGTGCTTAGGGGACCCTGCCTACTCACTGAAGCCCTGGCTTATGAAGGCCTGCAGTGTTGCCCACACCCCAGAGCAAAGGTACCTCAACAGGCAGCTGAGCGCCATCTGCTCTGTTGTAGAGAGGGCTATTGAAGCACCTCTGGTGAACAAGCGCCATCTGCTGTGTTTGGAGAGGTTATTGAAGCACCTCTGGTGAGCAATCACAGCCAGGATCAGTTTCCAGCTAGAAACTGCTCTCCTGCCAATAACCGCTGCCTGTGATGTCCACAACATGTGTGAAACCAGTGGGGTTGCCTCTCTTCCCCCAGTTAGCTCCAGTGAGCTTGGACCCATGTTCCGGGCTCAGCTGAACAGAGCAGAGCAGTGCATAGGCAGAGAGATCCGGGATGCTTTGTGCTGCCACATAAACTGCCTTGCTATCACAAACACCCAACCTTAAGTGACAGTTTACTGATCATAAATAAAGCCTTAAAGAACTTTTAAAAAGCCTTATAAATGGTTTCCTGAGCGTGAATGTGTTTTCATCTGGCCCCCACGCCCCAGGGCCGGCATACTTTCTCTCTTGGGTCCCCATGCTATTTCCCACCCTTTACATTCCTTGTGCGTTCCCTGTTGATATCCCAAGGCTAGCCGCTTACGGCATGAACCCCTGCTTTTTCCTGTTGGCATTCACTACCTAATGAGGTCTGAGAATGAAAATAGGAAGTGCAGAGTCACAGGTGTGCTGCTGGATACTATGGACACCCCCCACCCCACCCTCAAATGCAAGTGCTTCCAACCTCCAGTTCCCGAAGTGACTTACCGCTATGCCATATCATACCACTATTCTCCATGCCCCCATGGAGCATAGTTAAAATTAAATTCTGAAAAGACAGAGGAGATGGTTGTGGGGAAGGCCGAGGGAGTGATGGCCCCCATCATTGATGGGGTCCATCATCCCTTGGTTTCTCAGGTCCGGAGTCTGGAGGTGCTCCTGGACCCGCAGCTCTGCCTGGATGTCCAGGTGGCAACTCTGGCGAAGGGAGCATTTTGCCAGTTACATCTGATGCGTTGGCTTACACCGTATGTCTTGGACTCGGATCTGGCCACAATCATCCAAGCTTTTATTACCTCGAGACTGGATTACTGCAACGCACTCTGCGTGGGGCTACCCTTGGTGCTGGTTCGGAAACTGCAGCTGGAGCAGAACGCAGCGGCCCATCTCCTGACGGGGATGGACCGACGCGAGCACATTACACCAGTGATTCACTCTCTACGCTGGCTGCCAATAGTTTTCTGGGCCCAATTCAAGGTGTTGGTGCTAAACTTTAAAGCCCTAAGTGGCTTGATCCCCACCTACCTGCAGGACCACCTCACCCTCTGGGACCTGGATCGGCCCCTGCGGTCAACCGGGGGCGCCCTCCTTGTGTTCACCATGAGGAGGGTGTTATTCTGTGGCTGCGCTGCGGCTGTGGAACTCAGAGGTCCTCTTGATTACCGACCTTCCCTCTTTCCGTAGACAGGGTAAGACCTGGCTGTTCCACCAGGCCATTCCCGAGGGAGATGGGGTGGGTAGGTTAGGTTGGCTTGGGGTGGGTGGGGATGGGTTTTATATTGTTTTAAATTGTAGTTTATTACTGTTTGTTTTAATGTTTTAAAATGTTGTGAGCTGCCCCGAGATGCCTGAGGCAGGAGGGGGCGGCATATACATTTTAATATAAATAAATATGTGTACGCCCACAATCACGTGCAAGTGCACAGACAGAAATCATAAGTAGTGCCATACTAGGTCAGACCAATGGTCCATCAAGCCCAGCATCCTGTCTCCGACAGTGGCCAATCTGTTTCTCTTGGGAGAAGTACCCAGCAGGTCACAATGGGTAATCCATTCCCTGTTGTTCTAGCCCTCAAGAGTAAGAGGATACATTCCCCAGACCTACTTGATTAATAGCCATTAATGGACCTATCCACCAAGAACCTACCCAATCCCTTTTTAAAACTAGCCACACTACTGACTGTGACTACTTTCTCAGGCAGTAAGTTCCACAAGTTAATTGTGCACTGAATGAAAAAACACTTTATCTTATTTATTTTAACTCTGCTACCAGTTAATTTCATGGAGTGTCCCCTTATTCTAGTACTCTTGGAGAGGGTAAATAACCACTCCCTATTTACGTGTTTCACACCACTCATGATTTTATAAACTTCTATCATATCACCTCTCAGTTGTCTCTTCTCCAAGCTGAAGAGCCCTAACCTATCAAGCCTCTCTTCATACAGGAGCCATTCCATACCCTTGATCATTTTTGTTGCCCCTTCTCTGTACTCTTACTAGTTCTGCTATGTGTTTTTTGAGATGTGGTGAGCAGAACTGCAACAATACTCCAGGTGCAGTCGTACCATAGATCTATATAGGATAGGGTTGTACCAAATACTACTTCTGGGTACGTGGGCTAAATTCTGAAGTTCCAAGTAATCAGGCTGGGTACTTGGCGGCCCTTCACCACTTTTTCCAAAGTTCCGGAATTTGGACTCGGAATTCCAGACTTCGGAAAACTTCACAAACTTTGGAACTATTCGACACCAGGTCAGTGTCTCAGCAGGTGTTGCCATGTGCAGCAGCTGCAGCCGTTTAATCAGGATGCAGTCAATCAGGGTGCACAATAGCATATTCACCCCTTGTTGCCTTCCCCTCCTGCTTAATTGCCTAGTCAGTCAGGGTGCACAGCAACACATGTAGCCCTTCCTCTCTTCCCCTCCCCCCTACCATATTAACCAGAAAGAAACTAGAAAGTATACCCCAGTGCCCCGGCTGGTCACATCTTGGCAAAGTTCATGAAGCCACATCCAAAGCACTACCCAGAAAAGCAGGCTAGCAAGAGTGGGATGATCGCTGCAGAAGACAACCCCACAAAAGTGCAACCGTGTGCAGAAATCCCCCCCAAAAAAACCAACAGTAGTGTACCCACAACATGACCCACCATCAGCAGTGAATGCACCCACTTTAGTCATTATGCCAACAAAGCAGTGCACAAAAATGCACTGCAGGCTAGCAAGAATGGGACATTCGCTCAAGAAGAATACAATAGCCCCGCAAAATAGTGTGCAACTGCATGGAGATTTGCCCACCAAACGCCAGCCAGCACAGCAGTCACAAAATTAAGAAACCAGACATTTGCGCACACACCCCGGGGCACCCTCTTGGCATGGCATTGGTACTGTGGCACTAGTAACTTGTACCAGGAAGGGGGCCAGGCAGAGAGATCCCAGTCTGGCCTCATGGTGCCACGTGCCAACCAAGCAGCAGGCAGTACTAGAAGCAATGTGGCACCCAATTATTTTTTTAAAGAAAGCATGGCATGGTATAGGTAAAGGTAACCCCCCATTCCCCAGCATTGACCCTATGGATAGGACAGACCAAACCAGGCCAGGCCAGGCACCCCTCCCCCCATCAGCTGATTACTTACAGATCCAGCACTGTAGCACACAGCCAAATTCACCAAAGAGAATGGAAAATGACTGCAGCCACTTTTATTTTGTCCTGCCAGCCAATCAAAAACTTGCCATATGACTTACCATCACTCAGTTGTCCCCCCTCCATACACGCCTCCTACCACATATGGCGCTAAGTTTCATTTCCAGAAGAAGCTCAACTGTCCACCAGCCCCCCACGCATGCAGTGGTTTCAGAAGTTTTCTGACGAACAGCCTTGGTCCTCGGAACTTCAGACTTCTGGAACCAAATACATTCTGCGAATGCTGAAGTTTTCCAAAGACCGAGTTTTAGCCCTAATGTAGAGGCATTACGATATTTTCAGTTTTATTCTCTATCCCTTACCAAATGATTCTGTTTGCTTTTTTGACCGCCGCTGCACACTGAGCTGAAGATCTGTCCACAATGACGCCAAGATTCCTTTCCAGAGAACTCCCTGCTCCCATCTTGATACCGTCGTCATCCCCCTTTCATTCCCACCCCCGCAATGCCATACTACTTTACTGCCCCCACTCCCCAAAACTTTCTGCCTTTCCCAGAATAAGCATGGAGACCATGGATTGTGCAAAATATAACAACTTTATTAAACAATAAAAACATTAACTTTGATTTAACTTTATATTAACTTTATGGTTAAGTGATACGTGTCTTTTTAAAAATTTATTGCTGCACCTTCCCCTTTTTGGTGCAGCTGGGCGTGCTCACTTGGGTGGGGGTAATGGCAGGGCCACGTTCTCCTCCTTCGGAGCTGCCTGTGGAGGTTGAGGAGTGGGAAGAGGTAGTGTGTTCAACTTGCTGGTGGCGGGGAAGGCATACCAGGACCAGGGTGTGTTGAGCTGTGTAAGGGCAGGCAGCGAAGGCTCAGGTGGTTTCCCTGTGGGGTTAAATGCTGGGGAAACCAGGACGGGCAGGATCCAGGTGGGGCACAGTGAACTGCCAAAGGGGGTTTGTGAATGGCGCCTGCCCCAGAGCAACAGTTGTGCTTGCGGTAGTTACATGCTGGAGAAGGGAGCGTTGGATCTGGAGAGACTGGGACAACAGATCTCTCACCTCCTGCTCGTCTTCTTCAGCACAGTCTGGGCAGTCCAACTGCTGCCAGAGGTGGATCCACTACCTGTCCTACTAGTAATCCAGGCAAGTCTCGGGAGCAAAGGCCTTGTGTTCTGTGGTGTTCTGCTGCAGAAGCTGCCCATGCTTCTGGGCCTTGGCCTGAATGGCATCCCAGATCTGATTCACCCACCATGTAGTCTTCCTGATCAGTTCCCTTGGAAAATCTTCCCTGCGCTGCTAGTTGCGGACATGCAGGACCTGGTTTCTGCTGGGCACTGGTTACTGCTGGTTCAGTCTCCACCTGTTGCGATAGCAGACCCGTAACAAGGCAACAAGGAAAACCATTATTTCATACTGCCCAGCCCTGTTGTTTCAGCCCCAACCTGCCCTTTCTGCCCAAAGTAACAGTCATCTTTCCTGCCCAATGTTACAGCTGCCCTTCCCGCCCAATGTAATGGCCCCCAGCCTGCACTAAGGGAAGTGGGAATGAGTACCTGGGATAGTGTGCTGCTGGGGAGGTTGCTGCGGTTGGAACGGAGTGGCATGTGATACTCATCCTGCAATTACTGTAGAGGAATGAAGCACCACTTTTAGTGTCCTTGCCCCTTCCCTCCATGTCCACCATTTTGGCTTCCACCCCTCCAAGTCTGTCGTCTCACCGTGGTGTCCCCCACCCTCCCACCATGGTGCCTTTCTCTACCCACCCACCCCGAGCCTGTGGGTCTGCCATAGTGCCTTCCCACCCGCTTCTGTGCATACCATTCTCCTCAACTGTGGAAATACCCCACCCCCCCACCCCCCCGGTGCATTAACTTACCATTCTCCACCGCTGTCTCTATCAACATGTCCTCCTGGTCCTCCATATCCTTCACAAACACCTCTGATGTCTCCTCAAATGGTGGCCCTCCAGATTGATGGGGTAGATCGTCAAGAGTCATGGTGCTTGTATCCTCGTTGACCCTTGTTGACTCTAAGACAGAGATGGGCCTGTAGGGAAGCTCTGATGGTGGTCACAGATTCTGTGAGTGGAGCAGGAGCAGGAGCAGTTGCAGTGGGAGTGGTTGCAGCAGAAGTGGGCGGTGGAGCAGCCATATTGACCCACTTCTGACCCCTGGCGAAGGCACAGCTGTTGAGGTGGGATGCCATGATGGCTTCATCCACACAGAAGAAGCGATCAAGGAGATAGTAATACGGCAGTGTTTGCCACCTGTGGCCAGAGGCAAACATGTTTTCCTGGATCCCCTTGTACACCCTGAGTAAGTTCTTGGCTTGCTGTTGCCACTGGTTCATGTCCCTGTTGTATCTCTGGAGTGCCATTTGTACTGAGATCTCCCAGAACACCGTTTCATTCCGTTAACCACTTGATCAGTTGGCACTGAACCGTCTGCTATCCCCCATAGAGTGATTAAGGCCTTGGTCTATTCCTCACTCCAGGGAATATACATCTGGCAGGTGGATTTGTAGGTGAAGAGTGCCTGGACTGGAGGTAGCAGAGGTAGTGGTGCTGGCAGTTGCCTGTGAACACAGTAAAAGGGATAAAACCCACATAATTAGATAGCAATAAATGGAAGCATTTATCATACAGCTGTGTAACACACACACACACACACACACAGATGCATTAAGTTTCCATAGTTGACTGACTGTCATTCTGTGCCATGGCCACGGTGATGGTGGAAGTGACACCTAAGAATGTAATAGCTCTGGAAGAATGAGTGTCAGGCATGTGCTGTAAACCAGGACGAGCTGGGACAATGCATAAATGAATTTATCATGTGTTGGGCTTTTAAGGCAGATGTGAGAGCCAGAGTGGAGAGGAGCAGGAAGTGGTCATTCCTTAGAGCACTCTATACTTTTTGCCTACGACTCTGTGGTGCTGGCAGACTTGTATACACATGAGGCTGCATGAAACCTAATTGACAGGACACTTGGACGCAACTTAATTTGCATTAGTTTGCACTCACCTATACAGTGGACTCCAGATTCTCTGAGACCCCGTGACAGGTAGAGAGGGAGGAGTGGTAAGAGGGATGAGTAGGCCAACACCACCACTACAGCCTTCAGAGTGGGGCAAGTGGGGGAAGGTAAGGCCACCAAAGGAGATGGGGACAGGAATAACACCGTTACAGGGGGGAATCCAGGTCTCAGTAAGAACTAGATGTTGGACAGTGTAAGAAAAGACAAAATCTTGAATGAATGGTGCTTTCTTGATGGAAGAACGGCAGTTCCAGAGCTAGCAAGAGAAGGGAAACTGGCAGGGGGGAGACAGGATGGGAATGAGATTTGGAGAGGAAGGGTAGTGATAGGAGTGGGGGATAGGATTGGCTTCATGGAGAGAAGCTGGAAGGTATAGAGAGGATCCTGAAGATGAGAGCCAATACAAGAGAGGAGTTGGGGAAGAGGGAGTTGAGGCTTAGAAGAAGGGAAGTGGGGTACATAGAGACAGAACAGAGGCTTACTACAGTGGGTGAGGACCAAGGGACAGGTACAGGCACAGTGTTGAAGGGTTGTGGGAAAGGATGGAGGGGTTGCTCAGCTCGGACCTAATGCTGTCATCAGATTTATTTATTGAATTTTTATGCCGCCCTTCCCAAAAGATCAGAGTGGCTCACAATCATAGGTGACTGGTAACTCTCGATAGTGTGTGTGTGTGGAGGGGGAACGGACACAGGAGTGGGGGCTGGGCTGGAGGCTGTACAGAGGTTCTGTAGGGTTCTATAGATCTCAAAAAAATCTGGTGGGGGATGTGCCCCCCATGCCCCTCGTAAAAGTCACTTGTGCTCACAATCCACACACAAAGTTAAAAACATTAAAATTCATACCATCTATCCCTGTCTGCCAAATGCTTTTGCAAATAAAACAGTTTTGCACCACCTCTGGAAGATAGTCAGGTTCAGGCTCAAGCGAACCTCCTGGGGAAGGGAGTTCCACAACATGGAGGCAGCAACCAAGAATGCTCTCCTGCACACCAGCAGGCAAGGGTAACAGACGGAACGTGCAGGAGTGTGCCCCTGGCCGACCATAGGGGCCAGAAAGGGACATGATAGGATAGGTGGTCTTTCATATAGATGGGACACAGAATGTTTAGGGTTTTAAGGGTCAAAACAAGCACTTTGAATTGTGCCAAGAAAGCTATAGGCAGCCATTGCAGACCTTGGAGCACTGGTGTAATGTGCTCCTGGTGACTTGTCCCCGAGGGGAGCTGAGCCGCCGCATTCTGTACCAGCTGCAGCTTCCAAACAGTCACCAAGGGCAGCCCCACGTAGAGTGCATTGCAGTAATCTAGCCTTGAGGTGATGAAAGCATGGATGACAGTGGCCAGATCTGAATCAGAAAGAAAAGGCCACAGCCCCCTCACCAGATGGAGTAAGAACATAACACAAGAACATAAGTAGTGCCATAATGGGTCAGACCAATGGTCCGTCAAGCCCAGCATCCTGTCTCTGAAAGTGGCCAATCTCTTTCTCTTGGGAGAAGTACCCAACAGGTCACAATGGGCAATCCATTTCCTCTTGTTCCAGCCCCCAATAGTAGTGTTGGTGAAAAGTACTTCTATTCAGTGCCGTCACCTGACAATCCAGGTGCAGCGAGGATTTGAAAAGCACTTTGAGGCTGTGAACCCGAGTGACCAGTGGGGGCTGGACCCCATCAATGACTGGTGTCCTAATCCCCTGCAAGTCACAAGACCGGCTAACCAACATCACTTCAGTCTTGTCAGGATTCAGCTTCAATCGGCTCACCCTCATCTAGGCCCCAACAGCAGCCAGGCATTGGGTAAGCACTGAAACTGGGGACCTGGGTCAGATGAAAAAGAGAGGTAGAGTTGAGTGTCAGCAGCATATTGATGACACCTGACCCCAAACCTCTGAATGACCTCATCCAGCGGCCTCAGATACACATTGAACAAGAGGGGGAACATACTAGAACCCTACAGGACACCACAGGGAAGATACCAAGGAGACAATGAGCAATCACCCATCACCACCCGCTGGGACCTCCCTGACAGGAAAGACTGGAACTGCTTAAGAGCAGTCCTGTGCAACCCTGCCAGGTCCTGCAATCGTGGCAACACCTCATGATCAACCATATCAAAGGCTGCAGAAATATCTCATAAGATCAACAAGGTAGAATTCCCCTTGCCCATCTCCAGGCACTGGTCATTGCCAGCGCAGTCTCCATGCCATACCCAGGATGAAAACTTGGTACAGGAATCCGACAGCATCGAGATGCACCTGGAGCTGTTGGGCAACCACCCGTTCAATAACCTTCCATAAAAAAAGAACATTAGAGACAGGCCGATAGCTGGCTGGGGTATCAGCATCCAAAGATGGTTTCTTAAGCAGGGGCCAGACCACTGCAATTTTAAGGGTATTCAACACCCTCCCCTCCCGAAGGGAGACATTGACAACCTCACCCAACAATGGCCCCAGTGTCTCCCGGATGGCTTTTACCAGCCAAGACAGGGAAGGATCCGTTCACAGCTGGTTGCCCTCATCACCCCAGGCACCTCCCCTGCATCAGTGGGTGATACCAATTGAAACTGATCCTGATAAACAGGACAAGACTGAGCTTCCATAACCCCAAGCTCTGACTCTGCAGATGAAATGGCAGTGCCCAAATCGTGGTGAATATGAGCGATTTTGTCTGGAAAGTAGTTAAAAATATCACAGTAGGCTTTGGATGACTCCAGTTTCTGGTGGAGACAGGCCAAGTTAACCAAGCCCCTCACCACCCGGAACAGCTCTGCTGGATACAACTTTGCAGACACTGTGATAGCAGAGAAGAAATCTGTCTTCGCTGCCATTACAGCCAGGGCATAGTTCTTCTTCAAAAATGATCTATGCTGTAATTAGTCAGCTTCAGCATGATTTCAGCACCACTTGCACTCTATCCACCTACCTCCTGCTTCAGCCGCCTTAGGTCCTTGGTAAACCAAGGGGATTTGTGCTGACGTACTGGTGGGAGCGGATGCCTGGGAAGCAACTGTGTCTATGGCCATGGTCAAAATGTCATTCCACAAAGCGACCAGGTCCTCCTTCAGGTGCCAAACATGAAGCATGTTGCTACCTCTGTAAATGACTCACTACATGTCTGCTGCCTGTCTGCTATGGGCCTACTTCTCCTTATACAGACATACAGGAGGAGCAGCCAAATTGTACATAGTGGTTGTTACATCTGATAAAAGCCTGGCAGGGTGCAGAAGGCTCTGGCAGGACTCTTTCAGAGCCCTGTAAAATCCCTGCTTCACTGCACTTCATCCTGCAAGAGTCCAGCAGGGCCCTTTCCGAACCTTACAAGAGCTCCACTCCACCACACGTCACCCCACTGGAGTCTGTGGGACTCTGGTGGGGGGATGTGCTTCTCAGGAACAGCGGAAGCCGTGGCAGATGCCTGGCTCCACCTTCGTTGTTCCTAGGGACAGCAGCTGCTGCCATGCCTCCCTACATTGTACTAGCTGTCAGTTAGCTGGTTGAACATGGGTGGCTACTGAATAGTTGGTGGCTGTCTGATAGCTGGTATGTCCAGACAACAGGTTGCCAGCAACGTAATGTCAGCTACGGGGTGTACTTTCCTGTATCTGGCACGGCATCTGTTGGCACCCCTTGCTGATCTGGCTTGTCTTCTGAATCCTAGAAAGAAATGTATTTGTGCTCAGATGGTCTAATTCCAGACATGAGGTTTATAGAATGAAGTTCTAGCTCCTCTGAAGCCAGTTGGAGTCCATTGAATTCAGTGGAGCCAGAATTGCCTCCTTAGTAGCTTCCTTATCTTTGCTTTAGCATGTAACCACTCTTCCATAAAGGAACTAATTCTGTGGCAGAGAATTGAATAATGTGGCACTCCAGGGCACACAGTCCTGCTTTATTGTTTAATGTTTGTTTTACTGCCTGGAGTTAAAGTTCAGTTTGCTCCTGCTTGAATTATAGCCTTAGTGAAAAAGGAAGCAATTTCTCAATATATCAACCTGATTTTTTCCCCCCAGATTTTTCACATTTGACAAAAATGAAATGTAAACAAAAAAAGAAAAATCTGTCAACTACATGGGGCTTGATTTTTCTCTCCTCCGTATAAGAATGTGCAGTGTGGGAAGGTGATGTCTCCTTTCCTTTCCTTCAGTCCCTTTTAGTAATCCAGGCAAAGGCCAGGGATAATCACAGTTTCCTTTCTGGACTGGTGACTGGTAACTGTCGATAGTGGTGGGGAGCGGGCACAGGACTGGGGACGGGGCAGGGGCTCTATATGTGGGGGCACATTCTGAAAATGTGGAGGTACAGTCCGAAAATGTGAGGGCACATTTCCCTCCCCCCCTGCCCCGAGTCAGCTATGCCCCTGTACACCCCTCAGCTTGCAGCTCAGTGTGTTTTTAAATGAGATGTTACCATGTATGGCCACCCAGGAGCCACTCATCCAACTGCCCCTCTGAAGGTGGAGCAGGGGGATGCACGCTCCCATGAGCCACACAGCACCCATTCGTGGAGCACTGTATCTGGAGTGCTCTGTGCGGGGCAAACCAAAAAGGTGCATGGCAACTGGTGGCCACACATCACCTGTCTGTATGAACAGCAGCAGCCAGCCACTCCAGCAGACTGGTCCGCTGCTCATAGGCACTGTGGACGGGGGACACAGCCTCTGCAAGTCACAGGAACTGGCCACACGTGCAGCCGCAGTCCCAAGTGCTCACACCTGGACATGTACATTTCAAAGGCCAGCCTGGTGTGCTTCCCCCTCCCCCATTGTCAATGGCAGGGGGGGAGTGAGACAGCTGCCGCGGTAGCCACTCTAGGAGCCACCCATTAAAATCCCTCCCCATGCACGTAACCTGAGTGGGTGCTCTGTGGCAGTGCCACTCAGCAGCCATGGACTCCCCACTGCCCTCCTGGCCTTGCTTGTTAAAAAACACCCTCATTCTAGATGTGGTGGAGAAATGACTGGCCATTGTTTCTATAGCTGTTGTGCCTGAACAATTTTAAATGTCCCATTATGGGATAGACAGATATTTACACTATCTAGTCATACTCAAAGGGTTAAACAGGCATGTATAAATATCATCAATATTTTGCATGCTATTAATGTGATGTATCAAATGAATATGATCAGGCCCATTGGGAGAAATTTGGGGTCCTGTAACATCCTGGTAGTTGAGGCTTCTGCATTCCTTTCCCACCATAAGTTTTGAAATCAGTTTCTGGAGAAAATACTGATACTTTATTTACACATATGTTACTTGTAATTATTATTGTACTCATGTTTTAATTAGGGCTGTAACTTGGTCTTTCGAAAACTTTGGAAATCGTAGAAGATTACGGCATTTGGTTTGGAAAGTCTGAAGACTAAGGCTGTTATTCTGAAAACTTTGGAAACTTTTGCACATGTGAGGGGCTGGTGGCCAGTTGAGTTTCTTCTGGAAATGAAATGTAGTGCCATGTTTGGTAGGAGGAGGGTATGGGAGGGGACAGTTGAGTGACGGTAAGCCAGATGGCAAGTTTTGATTGGCTGGCCAAGCCAGATGGCAAGCTTTTGATAGGCTAACGGTGCAAAATAAAAATGACTTGAGCCATTTTGTCCATTCTCTTTGGTGAATTTGGCTGTGTGCTACAGTGCTGCTGGATCTGTAAGTAATCAGGGGGGGCGGGGGGTTGCCTGTCCAGTCCTGTCCATAGGGCCAATGCTGGGGGATGGGGGTTATGTTTACCTTTACCATGCCATGCAGTTTTTTTTTTAAATAAATAATAATAATAATAATTGGATACCACATTGCTTCTAGTTCTGCCTGCTTCTTGGTTGACACTTGGCACCATGAGGTCAGAGGGACCTCTCTGCTTGGCTCCACTTCCCCTTGCCTGGTCTGTTCAAGTTACCAGTGCCACAGTACCAATACCATGCCAAGAGAGTGCCCCTGGGGTGTGTGTGAATGTCCGGTTTCTTAATTTTGTGACTGCTGGGGCCTGGGCTTGCTGGCTTTTGGTGGGATTTATTTCTCCATGCAGCTGCAGAGTGTTTTGCGGGGTTGTGTGTGTTGTCTAGGCTGTGGCATGCCACAACAGAGCCTAATTGTGCAGTGTAACTTCTACTGTTTAGCCAGGTGCGTGGCATCATGAGGCCAGACTGGGATCTCTCTTCCTGGCTCCACTTCCCCCCTTTGCCTGGTCTGTTCAAGGTACCAGGACCACAGCACCAATGCCATGCCAAGAGGATCCCCCTGGTGTGTGTGTGTCTGGTTTCTTAATTTTGACTGCTGGGGCCTGGGCTTGCTGGCTTTTGGTGGAATTTTTTTCTCCATGCAGTTGTAGATTGTTTTGCAGGGTTGTTGTATTCTTCTTGAGCTCATGTCCCCTGCTAGCCTGCATTTTTGTGCACTGCTTGCTTGGCATAATAAAAGTGGGTGCACTCACTGCTGATTTGTTTTTAATTCCTCCCTGTCATTATTGTTTTAAAATGTTTTGATTGTTGTTATTGTTGTTATTATTATTGTAAGATGCCCAGAACTGCCTGTGGCAGGATGGGTGGGATAGAATTTAAAAAAAATTAAAATAAAATAAAATAAAATGCTGTGGGTACACTACTGTTCGGGTTTTTTGGATTTCTGCACACAGTTGCACTTTTGTGGGGTTGTTTTCGGAAGTGATTGTCCCACTCTTGCTAGTCTGCTTTTCTGGGTAGTGCTTTGGCTGCGGGTTCAAGAACTTTGCAACAAGATTCTGAAGTTTCCCAAGGTCTGGAATTCCGAGTCTGAATTCCAAAACTTTGGAAACAATGCCAAAGGGACACCAAGTACTCGCTCTGATTACTTGGAACTTCAGTATTAGGCCCAAGTACTCGGAAATACTATTCAGTACAGCCATAGTTTTAATGCATATTAAAACGCATATATTCTGCCATAACAGTCAATGAACATTTTGTCTTTAATTCAGTGAATGGAGGAATGTGCCTTAAGAAAGAAAATTCTTGTAGTTTTGGGAGGCCCCCTGAGCTTGACGACCCAGTAAAATTGTATTCCCCATTTCTACCCTTGTGTGTCAGGCTTGGAGATGATGTCTAGTATTATCAGGGACCCGTGTTGACTGTGTTGCTGTAATCTGCAGTGATTTTTGCAGAATCAGCCAATCTTTGCAGTGCCATGCTGAAATTGCAGTGAAACTGCAGTGAGGGCTGTCTACAGGATCTTTAAATCCTGGCTCAGGCATAAACGTGTCGCCTGACCCTAAACTAAAACTGCTGCTGCAGCTGCCATCTGTCAGGGAGGTGTGACCATGACTCGAAGGTAAACAGCAGAGCTGTTCCGGGTGGTGCGGGGGCTGGTTAGTCCAACCTCCCTCCGCCTGGACGGGGACTTGTCCCAGGCCCGCTGTGAGGAATTTGCCACGTACTTTGCAGACAAGATCGCTCAGATTCAGAGTAACTTCGACACCGGGTTGGATGCAGTAGGAGAAGAGCATGAGGTTATGGAGGCACCGTCTGGTCGATCTTTCTGGGAGGAGTTTCAGAAAGTGACGCCAGACGATGCGGTGGATATCTTGAGGTCTGTTCAAGCCACAAGTTGTGAATTAGATCCATGCCCGTCCTGGTTGGTAAAAACTTCCAGGGAGACATTGGGGTCGGTTCTGACGAGGGTGGTTAACGCGTCCCTTCAGCAGGGGAGGTTGTCGCCCAGTCTCAAGGAGGCTGTGGTGTGCCCCCTGCTGAAGAAGCCTTTGCTGGATGTGGACGCACGCGCCAGTTACCGTCCTGTCTCTAATCTTCCCTTTTAGGGAAGGTTATTGAATGGATGGTGGCTCTGCAGCTCCAGGCACATCTGGACCGTATCGGTTTCCTTGACCCTTTTCAATCTGGGTTCCACCCTGGCTATGGCACTGAGACGGCGATGGTGACTTTGGTGGAGGCCCAATATCCAACGTAACTAAGCCACCCTCCCCCCCTTTAAAAAATGCCACCTAAACTGGCTGGGGGCCCTTCCAGCTGCTGTGTGGGTTCCCTGCACTGCTTCTCTTTCACAAATTCTTCAACAGCTTCTCTGGTGTCTAAAACAATCCATTTAAAATTTTTATTATAATGGTAGCCCATCACACTGAGAAATATACACTTAGATTGAAAGAAGTCTCTTAGGACAGATCTTTACACTTTAAGGGATGAATACCAGATAAAGAATGCACCATGTAAGTGTTATAGGACTTTCAGGGAGCATTTTCAATGAGATTATGATTCTGAGTGTTGTCCCTTTTTAATATTTATATTTATTTATTCTAATCCCCCCCCCCCTTTCTCCTTTGCAGTTAGGCTCAGGACTGCTTACAAAATATAGAAACATATAAAACAAGTAGAGCCCCCCTGCCCACGAACCAATCTTTTTCCTAAACCTTCCATCCAACCCTACCCCTGCCTGCCAACTGTCTGGCCAAACGAAAAGGTCTCTTCCAGAAGATGAGCAGGCTCAGGTGGATCACCAAGGGGGAGGGAGTTTGATAATTGTGAGGAAGCTACTGAGAATGCTTCTCTGTGTGCCCTTATTGTGAAAACCGGTAGATGGTTCCTGCAAGAGGGTGCTCCCGGCCAACCTCAGAGGTCATGACTGAACATAAGTGAAGAGGTAGTTTTTCAGATACTTGAGGCCTGAGTTGTTTAGGGCTTTATTTATCAAAACCAGCAACTTGAATCATGCCCGGAGAGTTATGACAGCGTTAGACAGCTGACACTTAAGTGCTTTGGAAAATTCTGCCTTTGATCTCTATTTACTTGCAGCACCACCTGCAAGTAAGATAAAGGCACAACCACTCTCCATTATAATCAGGGGACTGCATAACCCCAGATATTGAGGAAACCGCTTGAGCTACAGTTCTGAAAAGTTATCCATGGCTTATATTTGTGGTGATAGTCATATGTGCAAAATTTAAAGAAGATCCAGCTTGAAACCCAAAAGCTACAGCTGTTTAAAAGTTAATCGCTTGTGGCCAAAATGCACAGCGTCCCAATTATTTTGAATCATCAATATCTCCTCTCCCAGTTAAGCCTGAGTTAAGCCTGAAATTTCACAGCCTTGTAGTCTGAGATCTAGATCAAGTGCTGCTGGAGTCTGGGAGTGTTTAGTGCAGCCAAAACTGAGTTATTAATGATTTTAAAAATCAGTTCTGCCGGCTAGTGCATGCACAGTCAGGAAGCCGCCTACCGCCGTTTGTGTTAAGTAAGACAGACTATCTGCACTCTGCAAAGGTACGTGACATTTAGGAATGTTATGCCTCTTTTAGTCCTTCACTCCATGGGGAAGATTTTGAGCGATCCATAGCTCCTCCTCCCAGACGACTTCAGCCCCTAGACTTCAGAGGCTTTGAGTATGACATCGCCACCGAGTGCTACTCTAACAGGATAGTGCTCAGTGCAGTGAAAATCGAATTATTAAAAACACAAAATTCAGTTCTGCAGGTTTGCACATGCACAGTAGTATGGAAAGGTATGCATCTTTTAATCATTCACTCCATGGGGAGGATTTTGAGCGATCCATATCACCTACCCCCAGACGATTTGAGTGGGGCGGTGGAGAAGTCCTGGCTAGATCCTACCAGGAGCGTTAGGTATAGTTTAATGAGAAGGACTGGTGGCAGGAGGGATCACTCCTTTGGAGTCAATGGGGAAAGGATTCCCAGCTGGTGTAAACTGACCTTACTCCATTTAGGTCCATAAATGGTGTAATTCTGTGTTTTGTTTTGGAATACATAGTATCTGATCCCCCGCTGGTGTAAAGCAGCATCACATCATAGGAATAATCTCCTCCCTGGATCTGAGCTTCTCCCCCCTCCTTCTCTAAGAGCTCTTTATGGTACACACCCCTCAAGTGTACTTAGGCAGAGTAGAATCCACATCATGGATCTGTTCCCAAACATTGTGTGCATGTCCTTATCTCTGCTCTCCTTACCCTGAACTTCGTTTTTTCAGTACTTGGGGATAGGGGAACAAACTGAATCAAGGGCTCAGATCCAGACCCCCCTCACACACACACACACACAAAACCCAAACAAATAAATTATCTAAAAAAAAATAATCCCTGTTTCAAAAAGCATTAAAGGCACAACTATTTCCAAAACAAAAAACTTTCCTCTTAAAAAAACTTTTCACAAAATATGTTTTACCTTACCATGAAAATTAATTTTTATTTCAAACATTTC
Organism: Sphenodon punctatus; assembly: GCA_003113815.1. Classification (NCBI taxonomy): domain Eukaryota; kingdom Metazoa; phylum Chordata; class Lepidosauria; order Sphenodontia; family Sphenodontidae; genus Sphenodon; species Sphenodon punctatus. The sequence continues at coordinate 646,537 of QEPC01013399.1, forward strand.
TGTCAATTATTTCATACTTTACCATCAACATTAATGTATGTATGTACTTAATTACTTACCATACATACTTACTCTTATTAATACTTATCACTAAGTAAACTATCACATTTTTTTCATTATTAAGTATTGATTTATTATCCTAATTTGACAACGAACAATTTTTTCAGTGTCTTAAATCTGTTGTTTACATGTATAAAACTGTATACACTTTATAGAAGGAAATGTTACCAAATTAGTATAAAGAGCCGTATAGAGTTGGTTTGATACAATACAAATCTGCGCGCAAGGACAGAGTTAAGACACTTAAAAAAAATAGTTTGTTGTCAAATTATAATAAATCATCATCTAACTGCCCCACTAACCTCCCCACTAACCTCAGACGCCACCAGCCACTACTGTGCCTAGCCTCTTGTCCTGGCTCTTTTGCCTGTGGTCCTAGCCCTATGTTTCCTGATTTCATGCCCGCAAACCTCTGGCTTCCTTGTTCCCTGGTTCTGTGTTCCCTGGTGCCTTGTACTCTGTGAGTGTTTCCTCTATGAACCTCAGTGATGAGCCGTATTCTTTCCCTGAGATCATAGACCCATGAGGGGGTTTGCTCCCTGACTGGGAGAGTGGCTGAGGGGATCTCCTGCCCACCTTTGTTCTTAGTCCTCTTGTTGACCTCCAGACCCCTCCATTCTTCCTTCACCCTTTCCCCTAACTCTTCCTTATCTGCCGCCTTGTGGCTCTCGTTCTCTGTGTCTAGCCTTGTCCCTTGCTTTCTCCCTGCTGGTCCCAGGCCATATCCTGACCCCCTACATCTGCTCATGTTACAGATGCCCTACATTCAGGGCCCTTGACATGTAGTGACTAATATTTGGTACCTAGCTATTAGCTTTCTACATAAATCTAAAATGAGATAAATATGCATAAAAATGTGTCCAACTTTTGAGTGAAAATTAATTTGTGTGACATGAAACAAATATATTAGCCATCCTGCGTTTCTTAAAACATCACATGAATTAATGTCTGATCTCCTGTACAAAAAAGAACTTAATACATTCTTAACTTGAATTACATGCTTTATTTGCCTTTCAGAAGTGAGGCCTAAGTATTCCATCCTTGAAGTTACATGCTGAATGAATGACTGTTTTTACACGAAAGGGGGTGGGGTGTGTTTTGGTGCAGTGGGTGGAGGTGGGTGTGTGTTCCTTTAGACGGACACACACACCCCTCCACCCACAGGGCCTCCTCCTGTTTTCTGGAGGACTCCGTGGGTGGAGGTGGGTATTGCGCGAGAGCGCGCACACCCCCGCACCCAACCCACTCTGTGTTCACATGGGCGAACACCGAGCAGACACCCATCCCCCCCACCCACTGCCGGCCGTTTATACGGACACCCTCCCCCCCCGCACACTCGCCCGAACACTGAGCTGTGTAAAAACAGCCTATGATGGATGATATTCACCCCCATTATTATGACCTCTGCAAGAGCATACTTAAACACTTAAGCCCTCTCAAGCCCTACAGCTATATAGGGTATCCTGCAGCCCAGCATACTTAAGCTTAAGTTGAAACTTACTACATGCTTTTACTTCACTTCCTCTCCTTAATATATTTTTTTCAGGAAGATAATTAAACTTCTGACATTTTCACTTTGGTCTCACTTTGATGCTTGTATTACATAAGTACGGCTATCATTACAGCATGTGTGCAACTACCTGTGCTTCCACGTCTCCCTTTTCTTTATATACATATATATAACACCAAATATATTTGATCAAAATACACAATTCCTGTGCCAAACAGCCTAGAAGCTGATACTTTGTTAATACAGACACTAAATGCTCTACAGAAGTGCAGGACACACGTGCGGTTTTTCAAAGCATTGACAAGAAAATGCTATTTCCTGAAGTGGGAGAGATTTCCTTTTGGCCGTGTCTTAACAGTTTCCTTATTTGCCATCCAGAGATTCTGAACTTGGTTGCTTTGAAGAAGTATCATGTCATTTTTAGGGTGCACAAGGGAGCTATGCCTGCTTATGAGTTAGAAGTACATGGTTTATCTCTCCGTCATCCTCTAACTATTATTTCACTGTGGAAGGTTCAAAATGTGATCCTTGCTGATAACTGTACTCTGTGTATGTATGTGTGCATGATTATTTACAACTTACTCAATGATATTCTTAACACATGCACTTCTTACATAGGCATTTTTCCATCACCAACTTCAGCCTCTGCAGAAAGTAATGTCATTATCCATGACAGCATCTTCCCAGTTGTGTTTTACTACTTAATTTTGCAACATCTGTTTGTTTATCACAGCACTTTATGTTGCAAAGATTTATTTTGTATCTGAAGGAGAAGAATTCAGGCCTTAAGGAAACGTTTGTTGGTTCCAACCACAGATGAAATCACTATATTTTCAGCTAAAGAAAGTGGCTCCCTAAGAGTGTTTTCTGCTTTATTGTAACTATTTTTCTAATATTTATCCAATTTTAGGGATAAAAGAGTTGTCCCCACCACCTCTCAATCTGAAACGTTTGTACAAAGAAACATTGGAAATTGAACCCATCCTGATCATTATTTCTCCTGGCGCTGATCCTTCCCAGGAACTACAAGAACTTGCAAATGTGGAAAGAAGTGGAGAATGTTATCACCAGGTCAGTCATAGAATCATAGAGTTGGAATGACCTCAAAGGTCATCTAATCCAACCCACTGCTCAGTGCCCCATCTCAGATAAGTCTAATTCCATAACATGTTGTTGTTGTTGTTGTTATTAGCTTTTATATAGTGCCAACGATGTACATGGCGCTTTACAGAGAATAAAATAGGCACGGTCCCTGCCTGAGAGCTTACAATCTAAAGAAGACAGGGGCAGGGGTGTAGCAAGGTTGAGAAGGGCCTGGGCTCAAGCCTTAGTTATGGGCCCCTGCGCTCTGAAAACCCAAAGTGGGTGGGGCTTAAGAGAGGGGCGGGACTTAAGGGAGGGGGAGGGCCTGCCCATCCCTGGCATCCATCTCAGCGCCACGCGGAACCTTATGGCTGGCAGAGCTCTAGGGAGGGGCTTGTACATTGTAGACGGAGCCTCCAAAAATTCAGCAACAAAGCGTTTTCAGCATTAAGATGTGATGGGCAGAACATTAGTTTACACTGGGAACTCCTTCCTGCTGAGTAAAAACCTACCACTTGGGGACTGAGAGAACCCTCCTACTAGCATCTCATCCAGTAAGTGGATGGCACTCCAGTAGGACAACTCTCTCTCTCTCCATCAGTGGTAGTGCCATAGCAGAATAAAAAAAAATCCTGTTCACATATTGAAAACATATAAAACCTCTAGGCCACATCAAAATAGCTGCATGCTATTAACAATACTTGATCACACAAGCACGTTCATATTTAGTAAAAATAGCACGTGAGCAGCCACTCGAAGAACAGAAGGTTGCTACCTTGTAAATAAGGTTCTTTGAGATGGCTCCGAACATTCTCACGAATACCCACCCTTCCAGCCTCACATAGAATTTTTTCCTTCTATTTCTAGAAAGGGTTGGAAGGAACTGTCATTCTGAGGGGGAGAGCACTTTTTATACTACAGGAGCTTGAGACCATCATGTGACTATTATTTGAATAGGGTGAGCATGCACAACCCAGTTGTGAGAATGTTGGGAGCCATCTCAAAAAACCTTGAGGGGGTGGGGGCAGGCTGGGGGGCAGGGGGAAAGGGGCAGGCTGAGGGTGGGACAGGAGGGAAGGGGGATGGGGCACACTGCAGGCTGGGGGGGCAGGAGGGAAGGGGGCATGTGGGCAGGCGGGGGGGCACATGCCACTAACCTGAGGCTGGGCCCGGGGGTCCCCAGTGCGTGGCAGTGGCATTGCTGCTCCAGGGACTCTCGTGCTGCCTCCCTGAGCCCGCAAACCCAGTCCCTGCAGAGTCCGCACTGGGACTGGGTTTGCGGACGCATAGGGAGGCAGCGTGAGTCCCTGGAGCAATGCTGCCGCGGAGAGTCTGGGGCAGTTTTTTTTTAAAAATTCCCCGTGCCACGTTCTAGCCCCGCTGGGGAGGGAGAGAAGGCGAGCTGCAGCGCTGCACTGCTTTCCCTCCCCGGGGGCCAGGACGCGGCACCGGCAATATAAAAGAAAAAAAAAAGTTTCGCTTCCCCCCCTCTGAAGCTCCTAGAGTGGCAAGGTGAGAGGCTTGCCTCGCCCCTCTAGGAGCTGCAGAGAGGGGGAAGCGGCAGGCAGCAACTGCAAGGGTGGCCGGCGGCAGTGGGTGGGCACCCTCGCTGTGGGGCCATGATGCTCCGGCCGGCCATGGGCCCCCACAGGCACGGGCCTGGGTGGAACTGAGCCCCCCCGCACCACGGTAGCTATGCCCCTGACGGGGAGGGGAGACACGGAATAAAATTTACGTTACTGAACAATTCTAATGCAGGTTTTAAAATCTCCTAGTTTATTATACATGAAACATTAACATTATTATGCAGGACTAGAGAAAGCTGTCAGGTATTTCTAAATTATATTAATGAAGGAAAAGCCTTTGAGGGTAAAATGGCAAAATATAAAATAAACATTATGCAAATAAAAGATATCTTATCTTTGAAACTTTGATTGGAATAATGAAGACCCTTGGTTCTATGCTCTCCTTCTTCATAGGGTGTTACCAGACGTAACGGGAAACATGACAAAATTCCATCCCTTGTTTCCCGTTATATGTGGGTGACGGTTGCTTCATGTAATACTAGCAGGTCTCCTCTGGCATGCATAGTGGCTACCTAGTAGGAGGCAGAAGGCAGAACTTACCTGGAACTGAGCTTAGGAGCAGCAACCTCAGCATTGAGCCCTTCGAAGCAGCAGCAGTGAGGGATGGCGGCCAAGGCATGGCTAGGGAGCGGCAACAGAGACAGAAATATCTCTCCCAGAGCACCACCACTGACACTCCCTCATGTGCCGATGTTCCCAATGCCGACACCAATCAAGAGAACTTATTGCTGATGTTCCCAAGCAAATGCTGTCACTGCTCCTGGACTGTGCCAGGTGTGCCTTGTCACCCTAATACCCCTCACCCCCTTGTCTTGTCTGTAGCTTCTGGTAACAGATGTAACAGTGGCTACAGGCAAGGTCATCTTCCTTGTTGGCCGTTCGTAAGATTTGCAGAAGAGCAACGAAGAGCAATTAGTTAGCAAACACATAGGTAATAAACAGATATAACATCCCTCTGTGTGTCTGCTACCCAAAATAATGTGTAGTCTTACATCTGGTAACACTACTACTACTTATTTATATAGCACTACTAGGCATACGCAGTGCTTTACAGTCACAGGTTTTTCAAAGACAGGTCCCTGCCCAGTGGGCTAACAATCTAAGATGGGCAAGGGTGAGGGGAACACAGGGACAGACAGACACATACAGACTGAGAGGTTGTGACTAGGGCTGTACTGAATAGTACTTCTGGGTACTCGGGCAGAATTCCAAAGTTCTGAGTAATAGACCTGCGTACTTGGCAGCCCTTTGTGCTGTTTCAGAAGTTTTGGAATTTGAACTCGGAATTTTGGACCTTGGAAAACTTTGGAAACTTTGGATCTATTCGGCACCAGGTCAGCACCTCAGTAGGTGTTGCCATGTGCAGCAGCTGCAGCTGTTTAATTACCTAGCTAATCAGGGTGCACATAGCACATTCACCCCTTCCTCCCTCCACCTAGCCAGTCAGGGTGCACAACAACACATGTAGCCCTTCCTCCCCGCCCCCCATATTAACCAGAAAGAAACTAGAAAGTATTCTCCCAGTGCTCGGCTGGTCACATCTTGGCAAAGTTCTTGAACCCACATCTAAAGCACTACCCAGAAAAGCAGGCTAGCAAGACTGGGACAATCGTTCTAGAAGACAACCCCACAAAAGTGCAACTGCACAAAAAACAACAGTAGTGTACACACAGCATGGCCCACCATCAGCAGTGAATGCACCCACTTTAGTCATTATGCCAACCAAGCAGTGAACAAAAATGCAGGCTAGTAAGAATGGGACATTTGCTCAAGAAGAATACAACAAGCTCAAAAAACAGTGTGCAACTGCATAAAGAAATAAATCCCACCAAAAGCCAGCAAGCCCAGCAGCCACAGAATTAAGAAACCAGTCATTCACACCCACCCAGCCCTGCCAGGGGCACCCTGCTGGCATGGCATTGGTACTGAATGCTAGGAACAGACCAGGCAAAGGGAAGTGGAGCCAGGCAGAGAGATCCCAGTCTGGCCTCATGGTGCCAAGCAGCTAGCAGAACAGTAGAAGTCACACTTTACAATTAGGCTCTGTTCTGCCATGCCACATCCTAGACAGAACACACAACCCGGCAAAACAGTGTGCAACTGCATGGAGAGTTGCCCACCAAAAGCCAGCAGACCCAGCAGTCACAAAATTAATAAACCAGACATTCACACAAACACACCCCAGGGCACCCTCTTGGCATGGCATTGGTACTGTGGCACTGGTAACCTTTTTTAATTTATTTTTTATTTATAAATATTTATTAGCCGCCCCCTCATGCCTATGGCATCTCGGGGTGGCTTACAACATCAAAACACACAAATAAAATACCTAAAAAATCAATTTAAAAATACACAAACCCATCCCTCTAATTTAAAATGTCATAAAAATACCTTTAAAATCTTAAAAATCCCCGCCAACTACCCCACCTTCTCATCCTCCCCTCTGAAGGCCTAGGCGAACAGCCGGGTCTTGCAGGCTTGACGAAACACCAACAGACCTGGGGCCAGGCGGGCTTCCTCCGGGAGGAAGTTCCAAAGCGGCGGCCCGGCCACCGAGAATGCCCTCTCTATTGTGGCCCCCCATTTTACACGGGGAACCTCCAGAAAGGCGCCCCCGCTGGACCTAAGTGATCACTCTGAGATGCAGAGGGCTAGGCGGTCCCCGAGGTATGAGGGGCCCAGACCACACAGGGCTTTATAGATCAACACTAACACCTTGAATCTGGCTCGGTACGCTATAGGCAGCCAGTGCAGAGTGCAGACTGCACAGGTGTTATGTGCTCCTGCTGCCCCATCCCTATAAGGAGACGGGCCGCCGCACTCTGCACCAGCTGCAGCCTCCGAACCAGAAACAAGGGAAGCCCCACATAAAGCGCATTGCAGTAGTCTAACCTTGAGGTGATGAAGGCATGAATGAGAGTGGCCAGTTCGGGCACGGAGATGTATGGGTGCACCCTCCATACCAGGTACAGCTGGCAGAAGGCAGCCTTAGCCAACATCTCCACCTGCTGATCCAGATGGAGACCCGAGTCCACCACCACCCCCAGACTCTGAACCTGCTGGGCTACAGGACGGACCACCCCTACAAGGGGAGCCAGTACCTTCCTCATCCTTCCCACCACCATCATCTCTGTCTTATCGGGATTAAGCTTCAGTCTGTTCTGCCACATCCAATCTGCCACGGCCTCCAGACATTGGGAAAGTAATGAGACAGCAGTTCCTGGTTCGGTTGAAAACAAGCGTTACAGCTGAGTATCATCAGCATATTGGTGACATCGCACCCCGAACCCTCTCACGATCTCCCCCAGGGGCTGCATGTACACATTAAATAATAGCGGAGACAAGATCGAACCCTGCGGAATGCCACAGGTCAAGACCCAGGGGCTTGATGTTTCAGCACCACCCGCTGGCTTCTCCCCAAGAGGAATGAACGGAACCACCCAAGGACAATCCTGTCCAGACCCCCCAGGTCTCGCAGTCGTCTCAGCAGCAGTCCATGGTCCAGTGTCAGATGCGGCCGAGAGATCTAACAGAATCAGAAATGTTGAACATCCTGCATCCATCTCCCGGCAGAGATCGGCCACCAAGGCCATCTCAGTACCATAGCCGGGGCGGAACCCAGACTGAAAAGAGTCAAGGAAACCGATGCTATTCAAATGCGCCTGGAGCTGCAGTGCCACTGCCCATTCAATAACCTTCCCTAAAAAGGGAAGATTAGAGACGGGTCAGTAACTGGTGAGTGCATCCACATCCAAAGATGGCTTCTTCAGCAGGGGGCACACCACAGCCTCCTAGAAACTGGGTGACAATCTCCCCTGCCGAAGGGACGCTTTCACTACCCTCGCCAGCACCATCCCCAAAGTCTCCCTGGAGGCTTTCACCAACCAGGTCGGGCATGGCTCTAATTCACAACTAGTGGCTCTAACAGACCCCAGGACATTCCCCACATTGACTGGCGTCACTTCCTGAAACTCATCCCAGAAAGATTAATCAGACGGCGCCTCCATAACCTCGTGTCCCTCGCCTACTGCTTCCAATCCGGTGTCAGTTGCTCTGGATCTGAGTGATCTTGTCTGCAAAGTAGATGGCAAACTCCTCACAGTGGGCCTGGGACAAGTCCCCATCCAGGCGGAGGGAGGCCGGACTGACCAGCCCCTGCACCACCTGGAACGGCTCCGTTGGATGCGACTTTACAGATGCTATGAGGGCAGCAAAGAACTCCTTTGCTGTCCTCACAGCCTCAACATAGGACCGCATATGGGTCCTATGGAAAAGTTGGTCAGATTCAGAGCGAGTCCAACGCCAGCGTCGCTCCAGTCTCCTACCTGCCTGTTTCATACACTGCAGCCCCTCAGTAAACCAAGGGGCCCTGCAGTGACAAGACGGAGGGAGAAGACGTCTCGGAGCCACCCTGTCAATTGCCTCCCCCAACAAGGTGTTCCAATGCTGGACAAGCTCATCGACAGAGTGGCCGTCGGGGTCTATGGTTAACTCCCTCAGAGCCTCCTGGAACCACTGCGGTTCTATCAGCCTCCAAGGACTAGAGAAGGGGAAGTCTAGCCAGTCAGAGAGATCCCAGTCTTGCCTCATGGTGCCATGTGCCAACCAAGCAGCAGGCAGAACTAGAAGCAATGTGGCACCCAATTATTCTTATTTTTTAAAAAGCATAGCATGATAAAGGTAAAGATAACCCCCATTCCCCAGCATTGGCCCTATGGACAGGACAGGCCAAACCATACCATACCAGGCCAGGAATGTCCCCCATTCCCCGAGCTGATTACTTGCAGATCCAGCACTGTAGCACACAGCCAAATTCACCAAAGAGAATGGAAAATGGCTGCAGCCACTTTTATTTTGCCCTGCCAGCCAATCAAAAGCTTTCCATCTGGCTTGGCCAGCCAATCAAAACTTACCATCACTCAGCTGTCCCCTCCTACCAAATATGGCACTAAGTTTCATTTGCAGGAGAAGCTCAACTGTCCAACACACACACCCCAGTGGTTTCTGAAGTTTTCCAAAGAATGGCCTTTGTCCTTGGAACATCAGACTTTAGGAACCGAATACCTTAATCTTCAGCTAATTCAAAAGTTTTCCGGGAACTGAGTTTCAGCCCTAGTTGGACTTGTTCAGGGCCACCCAATGTGTTCATGGTTTGGGTGGGATTCAAACCTTATGCACTACACCACACTGGCTCACCAGTGAATTCATGGCTCACCCATTAATTGCTTTTGCAGTGTCTAACTTGAGATTATTGCCTCGGTTCTTGAAGTACTGTTTCAAACTGTTATCCGTTGGCAGAGTTTATACATCTTGACTTATCACTCCAAACCTTGTTGACAAGTTAATAGTGGCTTAGACCCCAGACACTCAATTCTTCTCCTTCCGCTAACAATAGTGGGTCATGGAACCATCCCTTTATCCAATTTCTCTGTGGTGATCCCATTTTGAGACTTAGAGCTCATTCAGATGTGCGTTTAAATCGCACAGCCACGGCGGCAGCATCATGCGATTTAAAGTATCGCGCACTTCCGGGTTGGTGTGAATGCACCAATTCAGCCTAACGCGAACTGTTGGAGTTCGGTTTTAAAAGCTGCTCGGAGCAGCACTCCCAACAGTTCGCGTTAGGCTGAAATGTGCGCGGTCAGTGCATTCACACCAACCCGGAAGTGTGCGGTGCTCTAAATCGCCCGATGCCGCCACCGCTGCTGTGCGATTTAAACGCACGTCTGAATTAGCCCTTAACTACAAGCTCCTGACTCCAGGTAGCAGCAAAGACATGCTGCTAGATATATCCTCTATTGTTTGGAATCCTGACCCTATCTGTGGTCCTGGCTCACAGTTTGGGGACCTCTGCTTTAGTCACAATCAGTGCTATGTCTCTTCATTTACCTTACGAAACTCTGAAAAATCATTTGAGAAAAGCTTCAAGTATTCGTGAAATGAATCTTGCCTGCAGCTTTTGCAATAGTTTAATATCTCATCTGCCTAGTGACTTATTAAAGGTAGCTTGTACAGGGAGGAATAAGACTAAAGCAAACTGTTGCATGACAGCATGATGCATTTCTATGAGCAACTAGCTAGAAGCCCTTCATTCCCAGATATTTATTTATTTATTTCGTTAAATTTATTGGCTGCCCTCTCATGCCTACGGCATCTCAGGGCGGCTTACAATATCATAAAAACAATAATAATAAAATCAACAACAATAAAAACACCAACCCCACAACAGTTTATAAAACATCACCAAGACCCATAACCCCCCCCCCCACCTCACCCTCTCCTCCGAAGGCCTGGGCGAACAGCCAAGTCTTGCAAACATGTCGGAAGGCCAACAGGCCTGGGGCCAGGCGAGCCTCCTCCGGGAGGGAGTTCCATAAACACGACCCAGCCACTGAGAACGCCCTCTCCATTGTGGCCCTCCGTTTTACATGGGGGACCTCCAGAAAGGCGCCCCCGGTGGACCGCAAGGATCACTCTGAGGCACGGAGGGTGAGGCGGTCCCCGAGATATGAGGGGCCCAGACCATGCAGGGCTTTATAGATCGATACTAACACCTTGTATTTGACTCGGTATGGTATAGGCAGCCAGTGCTCTCACGCCATCCCGTCCCCGTAAGGAGATGGGCCACCGCATTCTGCACTACCTGCAGCCTCCGAAACAAGGGAAGCCCCACGTAGAGCGCGTTGCAGTAGTCTAGCCTCGAGGTGATGAAGGCATGGATGAGAGTGACCAGGTCGGGCCCGGAGATGTATGGCCGAAGCCTCCATACCAGATGCAGCTGGCGAAAGGCGGCTTTAGCCACCGCCTCCACCTGCCGATCCAGATGGAGGCCCGAATCCAAAACCACCCCCAGACTCCAAACCTGAAGAGCAACAGGCAGGCAGAACACACACACACCCCATCAGAGGGGCCAGCACCTAAACTATTCTTCACAGGCTACCTGTCTACATTTAATTTATCACAAAAGCTCATCCAAAGAAACAAAACAGACAAAAGATAATTTTGAAGAGTATTCGTCACCCACCCAACATTCAGCACCACAAAGCTTGGGTGCATTGAACCTGAAATGAAAATGCATGCTGCCTTAATCCAAGACACCAAATTTGAGAGTCATTGGATAAGGCATTTAAAAAGAAAGAGAAGCACTCTAGGGATAATTGATGAGCATTCATTCTTGATAGTCACATGGATAAAACTGAACAGGACTCTGAACAGCTGGGTTTCTGATATGTGCATAATCTTGCGGCAATCAACCAGTGAGTCAGGAATGGTTGTACATGAAGCATATTCACTTCTGACAGCTTGCATCCTGTGATCATTTTGATACATTCATTCGTAGTTGGAGTTTGTACATAAGGCCTTGCCCTTTGGATTCAAAGTAGTATTAGCAATTCCGTTGGAGCAGGATATAGCCAGTTTCTCAGCAGTCATTGAATTTGTTTCCATGAATTGATCACTTGTTTAGTTTAGTGTTTATCAAATTCTAAGCACCCAGGTTTCGTTAAGGTCCTCTCCTATTATCAATAATTAAGTATGAAGATTTTTCTCTCGTTGCCTCTTGACACTTCCTGTGTTAGTACTCTAAGGTTGAATCCAAGAATTTCCCTTGCCTACTGGGTTTTCCATATAACCTTATAGGGTTCTGGATGAAGAAGGATCTGTGTATGGCAGATCTTCATAAAGTTATTCCATCAATGTAAAAAAACCCAACAACCAACCATAAAACTTTCTTAGCAAACCTGTACCACTTCATATTCCATGTATACTTTAAGGATATGGGGTCTGTTGTGTCCCACTGGTTCCCCAGTTGTAGTGTATTTTTAAAATTGCAGTTAATACTAGAACATTAATGGAGTACAATGGAGCCCCATTAGAATGAATGGGAAAATGAAAGCACTATACATCCAGGGTTGTGGGGTCATATTCGCCCCAAACACAGTGTAGAATTTTGTCTGTTTTCATAATATGCCATTTTATAGTATTATTATTATTATTATTATTATTATTATT
>QEPC01013399.1:661320-679475 GCA_003113815.1 Sphenodon punctatus
CCCGAGAGCTTACAATCTAAAGACAGGGGGAGGGGGGACAGAGAAGGGGGAACAGAGGGAGAGACAAGGGATGCAACATTCATGAGGATGCGAGAACTTTCTTGGCTTGGTTACAGTAAATTGGGAGCTTACAGATAACAGGTGGGGGATAGTCCTGGGTGGGGATGATTAGCAGGAGTTCGGAAGGGTGGAGCGGAAGACCTGGGTTTTGAGGAGGGACTTGAAGGTGTGGAGGGTGGGGGCAAGGCGGACGAGGGCAGGGAGGGAGTTCCAGGCATGCGGGGCAGCAAGAGAGAAGGGATGAAGGCGGTTGGGGGAGGAGGGGAGGGGATGGGAGGGGATGGAAGAGGAGCAGAGTGCTCCAACGGGTTCGGAGGGAGATCAGGGCAGAGAGGTAGGGGGGAGCAAGGTTGTGAAGGACTTTGTAAGTGAGGACGAGGAGCTTGTGCAGAATGCGCTCAGGAAGAGGGAGCCAGTGGAGAGAGGAGAGGAGAGGCTGCACATGGTCAAAGCGACGGGCAAGGTGGATGATCCTGGCAGCAGAGTTTTGAACAGACATGAGGGAAGAAAGGTGAGAGCGAGGAAGGCCAGCGAGGAGGAGGTTATAGTAGTTGAGGCGTGAGATGACTAGGGCGTGGATGAGAGTTTTGGCAGAGGAGACAGACAGAAAAGGGCGGATCTTAGCAATGTGGAGGGAGAAGCAGTAGGACTTGGCGACGGAGTCAATGTAGGGTTTTGAAGCCCAAGCTACGAGCTTTGGGGACACGGGGATGGAGACCCCGTCAATGGCAATTGACATGGAAGAGGGAGAGGAAGGATTGAGAGGGAAGATAAGAAGTTCAGTTTTCGCCATGTTCAGTTTGAGTTGGCATTGAGACATCCAGGTGGAGATATTGGAGAGACAGTTGGTGAGACGAACTTGAACAGAGGGGGAGAGGGAAGGAGTTGAGAGATAGAGTTGAGTGTCATCAGCGTACAGGTGGTATTGGAAACTGTGGGATGCAATGAGTTTGTCTAGGGATACGGTGTAAATAGAGAAGAGGAGAGGGCCAATGACAGATCCTTGGGGAACTCTGACCGAAAGGGGTAGGAAGGAGGAGGGGTAGGAGTTAGGAAGAGATACATTGGAGGAGCAGTCAGAAAGGTAGGAGGAGAACCAGTCGAAGACAGAGCCCCGGAATCCAAGGGAGTGAAGCGATTCAAGCAGGAGCCAGTGGTCAGCTGCGTCAAAGGCAGCAGAGAGATCAAGGATAACAAGAATAGAGTAAAGACGGTTGGATTTAGCTATAAGAAGATCATTGGTGATCTTAACAAGAGCAGTTTCAGTGGAGTGAAGGGGGCGGAAGTCAGATTGGTGGGGGTCAAGGGAGGAGTTGACGGAGAGGAGGTCAAGACAACGGGAGTAGACAACCCGTTCAAGGAGTTTGGAAGCAAAAGGGAGGAGCGGGACAGGACGGTAATTAGAGGGTTCAGAGGGATCTAGAGTGGACTTTTTGAGGATGGGGGAGACAGTGGTGTGTCTAAAGGCAGAGGGGAAGGAGCCAGTAGAAAGGGAGAGGTTGATGATGTGCAGGAGGGGAGGGGTGACGGTGGGGACAATGGAGGTTAGGAGGCGGGAAGGAATGGAGTTCAGGGGGCAAGTGGAGGGGTTGGAGGAGGAGAGCAGGGATGAAATTTCCTCAAGGGAGGCGGGAGGGAAGGAGGACAGGAGAGAGGTGGGGGGGGGAGGGAGAGAGGGGGAGTAGTAGGGGGAGAGGAGTTGGAAGCAATTTCCAGATGGATCTTGTCGATCTTGGAGGTGAAGAAGAGAGCAAGATCCTGAGTGGAGAGAGAAGAGGGAGGAGGAGGACAGGGGGGGTTGAGAAGGGAGTCGAAGGTGCAGAAGAGGTGTCTAGGGTCCCAGGAGCAGGACTCAATGTGGGATGCATAGTATTGCTGTTTAGCGAGGGAGATAGCAGAATTGAGCGACGAGAGGCAGAATTTGAAGTGGAGGAAGCCAGCGTGGTAGTGGGATTTGTGCCAGAGGCGTTCTGTAGCCCAAGTGCAGGAGCAGAGATGGTGAATGGTGGGAGTGAACCAAGGGCGAGGGTTACAGGAGTGTGCTGGGTGGGAAGAGGGGGGGCAAGGGAGTCGAGGGTGGAGGCGAGAGAGGAGTTGAAGGTGGAGATGGCAGAATTGGGGGAGGAGGAGGAGAAGACTGAGGGGAGAAGAGGAGAGAGGGAGGAGGCAAAGTCCTGGGGCACAATGGCCTGCAGATCACGAAATGGATGGGGAGATGGGGAAGAGGAGGGGGAGCAGTGGGAGAGGTTGAAGGAGGCAAGGAAATGGTCAGAGATGGGATGGGGCTCGAAGCAGAGATCGGCGACAGAACAGTTCCTAGAGAACACGAGATCAAGAGAGGGACCATCAGTGTGGGTGGGGGAACAAGTCCAGATGGAGGAGGCTAAGGAGAGGAAGTGAGCGATGCAAGGTTGAAAGGGTGCATCAACATGGATATTAAAATCGCCAAGGATGAGTGTGGGGATGTCATCAGAGAGGAATAAGGTGAGCCAGGACTCGAACTCAGAGAGAAAGGAGGAGAGGGAGCCATGGTGGGTGGTAGACGACAGCAACATGGAGGTGGAGAGGGGAGTAGAGGCGTACGGAGTGAGGCTCAAAGGAGGGGAAGGAGAGAGAGGGGTTGAAACTGACAGGAAGAGGTGAGGAGGAAGCCTACGCCACTACCCCGGCCTTCGGAGTGGGGCAGGTGGGAGAAGGAAAGACCTCCGAAGGAGAGGGTGGCAGGGGTGACAGAGTCAGTGGGCGAGAAGGTGAAGGGAGTGATAGAAGAAAAGATCATGGATCTAGGGGGCTTTATTAGCAGAGGAGCGACAGTTCCAGAGGGAACAGGAGAATGGGAGTTGATCGCGGGAAGACAGGGAATGGGGATAAGATTAGGGGAAGGGGGCTATGGGATCGGCGGGAGATGGGCAATGGGGCAGAGGGGCAGGGGGAAAGAGGTGGGGAGGGGGAGGAGGTGAGGGGACGTTGGAGAGAGATGACAGGTTTAGTGGGAGGCAGGAGCAGAGGGGAGAGAAGTAGAGGGAGGAGCAGGTGAGAGGGAAGGAGGAGAGGGGAGAGAGGGGTGAGAGATAAGGACGGGCATCTTGGTGGTTTGTTTTGGTTACTGTGTGTACAGAAAAAATTCAATACAAGTGCATGAATGTGTCTGTTTCAATTACACCCCAAGCAGAAACCTCCGGTTACCAACTTACAATTTTGATTTATCTTTAGAATCTTTATCTTTAGATTCTTTACACAGCTTCATCCTTTTATATTGTGAAGCTTCAATTATGTTTTTTTACTTACAATGTTGTATTGAAACAAACCCCATAACTCATTAGACTGAAGGGATCATTTCAACCCCTCCATTAGTTGTTATAGCAGTCGGCTATTTAAACGCAGATGAGCTCCTATAGCTCCTGATATCTCAGGCTCTTGAAATGCAGACAGGCTGTCTCCATGGTGAGTTATCACCCATTTTATCTTTGTTTGCTTATGAAGGTGAGAAAACTGGGATGTTAACACTTGCTATCACCTAGATGTTATCCTGTTTGCATATGAATGTGCTGTCCCTGACCCAAGGAAATCTATTCACGTCTGTTTATTCCTTTGTAATGTGCAATACTTTTAGTTGAAAATGTTGTTACTTTTGCAGTTTCTGTACATCTTATGTTCCAAAAATAGGGGGTCAATTCAAACCAGTGCCGTTACTGGTGGGATTTTACTGCTAACAGTGAGGGTCTCTAGTAACCCCATAGGCTTTCATGTTGTCCATATATTTCTGTACCAAACCCAATAATTTTTTTCTTAATCAACCATATTAGATTGATTAGATTTAGTCATTTTTCAAATCAATCATATTTATATTTTTCAACTGTGATTTAATGGGGGTGTATCATACCCTGTAAGCAGGTTACTACGGAAGGTTTTAGAACATATTAGGGTTAAGAAATAAATGTACTTGAGCTCATTCAGTTGAGAAGTATAATTGCAGAATCAGAAATGAAATGTGAATAACAGGTTGCTTAGCTTCTGACTTTTGTTTGTACCTCAGCTTACGATATGATGGGTATCTCATTATCCTCTGTCCCTCATTATTTTATTTATTTCTTTATTAACAATTTTTTACCCCACCCCTCCTAGTCCAGATAGATCGGGGCAGCTTACATATAAAACTAAAACAACACATTAAAAGAAAAGGCAATAAAACAACAAACAATAACACCCCCCAACCCCCACCCTACACCCCATCTTCCTCACCAAAAGCCTGTCGAAACAGCTAGGTCCGCCAAAAAGACGTGAGGTCGGGGGCCATCTAGGCCTCCGCCGGGAGGGAGTTCCACAGCCTAGGTGTGGCCACTGAGAATGCCCTCTCCATAGTGGCCCCCCAGGGGAACTCGAGAAGGACGCTTCCGTCAGACTGTAAGGGTCGCTTCAGAGCATAGGAAGTGAGGCGATTCCGCAGGTAAGTTGGGCCAAGACCGTATAGGACTTTATAGGTCAAAACCAACACCTGGAAGAGTATAGGCAGCCAGTGCAGAGCCCGGAGCACCAGTGTAATGTGCTCATGGCGGCCCGACCCCATAAGGAGATGGGCTGCCGCATTCTGCACTAGCTGCAGTCTCCGAACCACCACCATGGATAGCCCCACATAGGGCGCGTTACAGTAGTCCAACCTCGAGGTAATGAAAGCATGGATGATAGTGGCCAGGTCACTATCTGAAATATATGGCCGAAGCCAACACACCAGGTGTAATTGGCAGAATGCACTCCTTGCCACTGCCCCCACCTAGAGATTCAGGTGGATCTACGGACCGAGGAGCATGCCCAGAGTGCAAACCTGGGGAACCAGTGGAGGGAACCAGTCAGCTTGCCTTCATCCAGTCCCCCACAAGCACCAGGTAAGCATCGAGACTGCAGGGTCTGGGTCAGATGAAAAAGGGAGGCAGAGTTGGGTGTCGTCAGCATATTGATGACACCGCACCCCATACTGTCCCACGACCTCACAGAGTGGCTGCATATACACATTGAACAGGAGAGGGGACAGAATAGAACCTTGTGGGACTCCACACGTGAGGTCTCCAGATGAAGAACAATCCCCGAGCAATACACGTTGAGTTCTTCCGGCCAGGGAAGAGCGGAACCATTCAAGAACGATCCCGCCAATGAGTCACCAACATCTCATAGTCAACGGTAGGGGTGGGAAACCGGTAGAATCCGGTATCCGATAATGCCGGTACCGGGCGTACCGGCATTATCGGATTTGACCCGGTAATCCGGACCGGGTACCGGATTACCGGATTTTTTTTGCATTGCAGCCATTTAAAAATGGCTGCAATGTAAAAAAACTGCCCCAGCAAAAAAGTTTTTTTTAAAAAAAACCCTCCCCGAGTCCAGGCTGCGCGGGTGGAAGGGGGGACACCCCCCACCCACCCTGCCCAGCCTGGATTTTTGTTTTTAAAAAAAGAGTAAAGAAAAGACCCAGAGGCGAGGCGAGGCGAGCCCACCCCCCAGCACCAGCGGCCGCGGCGTCCCCGCAGCCGCCGGTAAGTATGACCCGATCCCTGGGGGGGGGGTTTAACACCCCCCCCAGGGATCACCCCTACTAAAGGTCAGTGCGCTTGCCGCTTACCTTTGGGAGCTCCGGCGGCGGCGGGGGGCGGTCCGGCGGCCTCAGCGCCGGCTGTGGCTGCCGGCGTCAGGACGCTCTAGGCCTTCCGGGGAACTTCCGGGTTTCACCGGAAGGCCTAGAGCGTCCTGACGCCGGCAGCCACAGCCGGCGCTGAGGCCGCCGGACCGCCCGCCGCCGCCGGAGCTCCCAAAGGTAAGCGGCAAGCGCACTGTAGGGGTGATCCCTGGGGGGGGGGGGGTGTTAAACACCCCCCCCAGGGATCGGGTCATACTTACCGGCGGCTGCGGGGACGCCGCGGCCGCTGGTGCTGGGGGGTGGGCTCGCCTCGCCTCGCCTCTGGGTCTTTTCTTTACTCTTTTTTTAAAAACAAAAATCCAGGCTGGGCAGGGTGGGTGGGGGGTGTCCCCCCTTCCACCCGCGCAGCCTGGAAGGGGGAGGGAATTAATTTATTTCATTGGTTTCAATGGGGACACAGCGCCCCATTGAAACCAATGAAATAAATCCGGTACCGGTATACCGGATTTAATCCGGGAATCCGGTTTTCCTAGAACCGGTAACCGGTAAATCCGGTAGCCGGTAATGGGCCCGGGGTCCCACCACTAGTCAACGGTATCAAAAGCAGCTGACAGATCTGAAAGAATTAGCAGGGTCAAATGACCCCAATCTAATTCACAGAGGTTGACAACCAAAGCCACAAGCGCAGTCTCAGTGCCATAGCCCAACTGAAAGCTGGACTGCGATGGATCCAGATAACCAGAGCGGTCTAGATGCCCCTGCAGCTGCTGAGCCGTTACCTGCTCAACAACCTTCCTAAAAATGGAAGATTAGAGACTGGCCAATAACCGAAACAATTCAAAGATCTGGTAATTTAATACACTTTCACAAAGAATATCCCATAGTGGCCTTGCCATAGTGACTCCATGATTTTTGTAACTCCCTCTTCTATGGACTGCTGGTAGTGCTTATCCATCTTTTGCATCTTGTTTAGAATGGGCCAGTGCTGCTGCTGCTTGGTTTTGGCAGCCATGATCATATTATTCCTGCCCTGCATTCTCTTCATTGACTACTTGCAGCGCGACGGATTGAATTTAAGATAGCCTGGCTATATTTGAGACTTGCTCCTGGATGCTGGTGGTTATTAGCGCTCAGAAACAACCCACTATTTGGGGATCCCACCATCACGTCCCAAGTTGGCGGGCAATTGGATCTTTGCTGTGGCAGCCCCCTCAGTATGGAACACTCTTCCTCCAGATGTCCATCTCAGTTCATCCCTCCTCACCTTTAAAAAGCACCTAAAGACTTATTTATTTTCCAGGTGCTTTTAGGATCCACTGCTAGTTCCCCTTAAAGTGTGTTGTCCTTTCCCGATACCTTCCCCTAAAATGTGTTTTTTGTTTGTTTGTTTATTTATTTATTTACTTATTTTGACTCTTACCCCACCCTATCCCCAAAGGCTCAGGGTGGCTAACATCAGAAGAAACATACAGGGCACCACAGCCAGAATAATTTCCCTGAGGAAGGTTGGTCTCTAGACCCCATCCTCAGCATCTCTGAGGATCTCCTGTGCAATTCGGATTGTGGCCTAAAGAGTCATATTATTGAGGGGAAAGGCTATAAAATCTTTCCCTCCTAAGTAGACCATAAAACCCTATGAATGTAAAATGTAGGATTTTCTAATCTATTTAGAATGGAAAGATTGTATGGCATTTTCTCTCAATAACATGACTCCTAAGGCTACAAATGGAAATGCACAGGATATCCTAGTGGGTGTCAGAGATCGCCTCCGCCGCGGATGGCTCAGGCGCCGCGGCGGTAGGCAGCTGGGCAAGAAAAGACGGCGAACAGAAGCCACGCCACCTAGAAACACGGGATTGTGGCCGGAAGTAGGCTCACGTTCGGAGGGACAGCCCCCAAAGGACACGCCCACAGGAAAAATAGAGCAGAGCAGGGACGCAAGCATGTGCCCCCGTGCACAGAAACGTGGCCCTGCAGAGCAGCAACAAGCAACACCGGGGGATGTAGGAGCAGGGCAGCTGGAAATGAGACGCCACTCAGCGCGGCTACAGGCACGAGGGGGCGAGGTTTCCCCTATTTAGGGGAAGTCAGCAGTCTCACACACTGCCGGTAATCAGCAGTGCTATGAGACTGGCCCCGAGCGACGTGGTGGAGAAGTTGAAAGCTAAGTTCTATTATTGACATTGTTCTTGTGACTGAGTGGGTGCTAGTGTGAGTGAAAGACTAAGTGGTTGTTTCTGTCTGGTGTTGAGTGGTGAGCACCCCTGAACCCCCTTCAAAACCCCTTCCAGGAATTCCTACACCTTCCCCCTAGGAACCCCTTCTACTCCTTACCCCTTGTTCCCGGATTCCTTGCCCCTTCCCCTTCACCAACCCTGCACCTCCGTTCCCCCAGCAGCGCGCAAGTACGGGTGGTGGGTGTGGGGCATTTCCAGTGTGTGTGGGACTGAGTGAAGGGGCTTCACACAGGGCCTGTTGGTTTTCGGAACCCCTATGATGAAAAGGCCCGTATCCCATTAGGGACCTTCGGCCACCTTATACCCTGAGGGGAAGTTATTCGTGCGCAGCGAAGCCCGTGCAAACGAAGGCCATGTGTGTGTTCGGAGAGCTGGGTCTGTGGGACATTCCCTTGTAGTTCCCCCCCATATCCATAACAGTGGGCAGTGGTGAGGGTGGGATTGGGACTCAGAAGACTGAGGGATTACAGGCCTAAATATAAACTCTAACTATAATCATGTACA
Organism: Sphenodon punctatus; assembly: GCA_003113815.1. Lineage (NCBI taxonomy): Eukaryota > Metazoa > Chordata > Lepidosauria > Sphenodontia > Sphenodontidae > Sphenodon > Sphenodon punctatus. The sequence goes on from QEPC01013399.1 coordinate 669,751, forward strand.
AAACAGTATAAAAGTCTTCCCAAATAAACTAGATAACCAAAGCAAAACTGTAACTTCATATCTGAACAACAATCAGGATATTACATAAGAACATAAGTGGTGCCATACTAGGTCAGACCAATAGTCCATCGAGCCCAGCATCCTGTCTCCGACAGTGGCCAATCTCTTTCTTTTGTGTGAAGTTCCCAACAGGTCACAGTGGGCAGTCCATTCCCTGTTGTTCCAGCCCCTAACAGTAAGAGGTTATGTCCCCCAAACCTACTTAACTAATAGTCATTAATGAATCTATCCTCCAGGAACTTACCCAGTCCAGTCCTCTTTAAAACTAACTGCACTACCGGCCTTGACCACATCCTCTGGCAGCAAAGTCCACAAGTTAATTGTGCACTCAGTATTTACTTTCTGTGGCAGCAGCAAGTAAGTCAAAGACACAACTGCTCTCCATTATAAACAGGGGGATGCTGAAGCCCTGATATTGAGGAAACTGTTTGAGCTACAGTTGTGAAAATTTATCCATGGCTTATATTTGTGGGATTCATCATACATTCAAAATTTGAAGATCCAGCCAGAAAACTATTAAATAGTTATAACTTTTGATTAATTGCTAGTGGTCAAAATGCAGAGTCCTGACAATTTTGAACCATGGATACCATGGAACCCCTGGATGTGTTGAGTCCTGAGACTTCACAGCCTTGTAGTCTGAGATGTCCATCAAGTGCTGCTGGAGTCTCAGAGTATTTGGTGAAGCCAAAACCGAGTTATTAAAGATTTAAAATCAGGTCTGCTGGCTCGCGTATGCGCAAGAGTGCCCATGCTTCTGGGCATGGGGGAAACCATGCACAGAGCTTGAGCAGCATGCATGAGGAGAAGGAAGAAAGGGGAGGGACTCGCCAACACCTCCTTCCCACTCACTCTGCTACTCAGTGCTGGCCCGAGCCCCAGTAGCCCCATCAGCATGTCAGCTCCCCACTGCCATGGCTGCAATCCCTATGTTGCCAGGTGGGAATATCCTCCTTCCATGTGTGTATGCAGGGCCGGGGTGTGAAGGGGATGCTCTGGGCTCCCTGCCAGTGTGTGCGCATGGGGCCACGTATCCTTCTTCTCCTTGCTCTAGAGACGGGGTGTGTGCGCACCAGCCAGCACCTCCTGGCCGCTTGAGAATTCTTGGGAGGGGAAGAGGCTGTGTGTGTGTGTGCTGAGCCCTCCACACCCCCGGTCCACTCTCCCACCCCTCCCCCAAGTTCTCAAGCCCCCAAACTGTCTGGCACCTGGTCCTCAGCTCCCCAGAGCAGCCCCTGCAGGCTCCGGTGTAGCCGCGGCTACACTGGACATGTTAGCTATTCTAATAGCCGTGGGCCTGGCGACTATCTGGTTGCATTGTAACAGTGGGAGCTGAAACTGACATCCCACTTTTTCACCAGGCAAAATTCGCAGCATTTGGCTCCGGGAAAAACTGGCTCTGGGAAAACAAAGTCACATAGGTTTACCTTGCATGATCGAAGGCAAAGCCATGTGGCTTTGTTTTTCCATGAGACAAAAGCTGCGCAGCATTTGCCTCCTGCGGTTTTTCCCAGAGCCAAATGCTGTGCATTTAGCCCCATGAGAATTCAGTTGCTGTCTCCCTTCATTTTCAACTCCTCCCCGATAATGATCATGCTCATGTGAAAGAGGTAGATGAGCGTAGAGAGCCAGGCACAGACAGGGCTGCTCAGTGCTCTCTGGGATTGCTTTCTCTCCTGTTCACAACACGTCACTTCATACTTGGTGAGCCCCGGGCAGAAGCTTCTCTAGCTGGGGCAGGCCTGTGTTTTCAGCACCTCTGTGCCTCTTCGCTGTGAGTTTCTACAGGCCAATGTACCTATCTGAGGAGCAACTCCTTCCTATGACGGTCCAGAAAATCTGGACCCGCTGGGGATGTGGCCCATCAAAGCAGAGCTGTTTGGGGGCAACTTCCCTCCAGGGTAGCGGAGACACTTCATTTGCTGAGCAGTTATTGGCTTTCATTGACTGAACGCTGGATTTAAGTGCTCCTCCCTTCTCTTGTAACCCTTACCCAGGCCAACAGAGGCACTTGACTCTCCTCATTCCCCATGGAGGGGCGGCTTGGCAGGGCGCTCCTAGTTACAAATGGGTTTGCTTTCATTAATGGCAAGATAGCGTTCACGATGTAGCAGGGAAAGCCCTGTATCCACAAATTGTGCCACTCATAAAATGGTGCATTTTCTTATCTACCCCTCTCATTTAAAAAAACCAAACAAACCAGGGAGCTTCTCCCCATGTGCCTATTCCCAGCAAACGGGGAATGCCTCCCCTCAAGCGGTAGTGAGTATTTTGGTATTCAGAGCCCCGATAAACGCTGAGGTCAGGAAAGGCCATTTCCCCATCTTTCTGCCGCCTCCAGCTTTTTGTCCCTGCCGCCCACTAGCTGGCTGTCATTCGCTTGACTCTGTTTTGGTGGTGGGTTGGTGCTGGTGGCTGAGCAGTTCTCTTTGCAGAGTGAGGAATGGGATGTCCTAGGGGTGAGGTGAGGTGAGGTCATGTCTAGGGGGCTACAATGTGGTCGGGGGCCCCAGGATCTGCTATAGATTTTATTATTATTATTATTATTAACAAACATTTATATAGCGCCAGCAGTGTACCTGGCACTTTACAAAGTAATAAAATAGACACGGTCCCTGCCCCTAGGGCTTACAATCTGAGAGACAGTAGCTGGGGGAGAGACTTAGGAAGGGGAACAGAGGGAGAGACAAGGGGTCTAACATTCATGAAGATGCGAGGTCTCAAGTGCACGTACTTGGCTTGGTTACGATGAGAATGACAGCAGGCAGGTCCATGTTGCAAGGATAAGGGTAAACCGATCGTAGGTATAGGAATAGTGGCTCAGCAGGATAAAGAGTCAGACAGAGCAGAGCGAAAGAGGTGAGTTTTAAGGAGAGCTTTGAAGGTATGAAGGGAGGGGGCAAGGCGGATGTGGACAGGGAGGGAGTTCCAGGCATGGGGGGCAGCAAGTGAGAAGGGACGAAGGCGCTTAGGGGAGCAGGGAAGGCGTGGAAGGGTGAGAGAAGGGACAGAGGAGGAGCGAAGTACACGGGCTGGAGTATGGAGGGCGATAAGTGCAGAGAGGTAGGGGGGAGCAAGGTTGTGAAGAGCTTTATAGGTGAAGACTAGGAGCTTGTGCAGGATTCGTTCAGGAAGGGGAAGCCAGTGAAGCGAAGAGAGGAGGGGCTGCACATGGTCGAAGCGACTGGCGAGGTAGATGACCCTGGCAGCAGAGTTTTGGACAGAGATGAGGGGAGAAAGGTGAGACCGGGGAAGGCTAGTGAGGAGGTTACAGTAATTTGAGGGGAAGGGAGAGAGACAAAAAGGGTTTGCTGGGGTCCCCGCTCCTAGCTCTGCTCTCCTTGTCAGAGAGATGCCCACCCAGGACGGGGCTTCTGAATTGTCCCAGCTACACATTCCCATTCACCCCTAGGACAATCCCAATTTTCTCCCACTCCTCCAGCTCAGGCTCATTTGTGCCACTTTATTGTGCATTTGCACACACACACACACACACACACACACACACACACACACTTCAAACAAGGACCCTACTGATCACTTCAAAAGTTCTGTTTGCAAATCTCGCTTCTATTGGGATTTATCAAATAAAGTTACGTGCCTTTAATACAGCTTTTATCCTATTTAATCAAATAACGTTATGTGACTTTAAAAAGTAACATCAAGGGGTTTCAGCTCCCCCATTGGTCACCCTGACGGCCAAGGAGTTTCAGCTCCCCCATTGATCACCCTGAAGGCTGATGTCATGCTGGGGCTGCGAGCTTGGGCCCGCCCCTGAAGGCTTGCATTCCAAGGCCGCATGCTTCCCACCCAAGCATTCTCAGCTACAGCAAGGGGTGAGCAACTACTGTGTCCTGCTTGTGGCCCAGCCTGGTTGCCCAGCCCACTCCCCACCTTAGCCTCCTTGGTGACAGTGGCAGCCTGTGGGGGGATTGCCAAGCCCCCACCCTATCACTGGCTTACTTGCTTCCTCTCTGGCCTTCACCCAGAGGTGAGTGTGTGTGAGTGTCTGTATGTGTGAGACGTGTGTCTGAATGTGTGTGTGAGAGTGGTGTGAGACGTGTATGTGTCTGAATGTGTATGAGAGGTGTGTGTGTGTGCAGAGTGCCTATGTGTGACAAAGATGTGAATGTCTGTGTGTGTCTGTATGTGTGATAGGGGTGTGAGGGGCATGATTTTGGGAGTGGCGGTTGAGGGAAGGGACTGAGGGTCCATGATCTTGGGCAGGGAGGGGGTTGAGGGAAGGGGCTTGGGGGCATTATCTTGGGGGGGAAGGGGGTTGGGAGAAGGGGCTGGGCTGGATGCGTCACGGGCTGGCTCCCCCACTCAGCTAAGCCCCAGTGTCCCTTTGCTTCACTGCTCCTCACCCCCTTCAAATCTCCTTTCCCCACACCTCCCTGGAGACCCCTCTTTCCCCTTGAAACCCTCTCTGTAACCTGCCCCCTGCTCACTAGAAATCCCCTCAACCTCACTGGAGAAACCCACCCACTCCTGCAGCTGCCCTCTACCCCCCCACTTCTTTGCAAAATCCCTCATCACCCCCATCCTCTAGAAATCTCCCTCGCTCCGCTGCAAAGCCTCCTCTCAGCGGCCCCTCCCACTTCCTGTGTGTGTGTGAGGGAGGGAGAGAGGGAGGGGGAAGGGAGTGAGAGTGTTTTGTGTGGTGTGTGCGTGCATGTGCCATGCGTATGTGTGAAAGAGAACGAGAAGTGGTGTGTGTGTGTGAGAGAGAGAGGGGTATAGTGTGAGAGAATGAATGAGAGAGTGGTGTGTGGTGCCCCTCCACCCTCTCTCCTCCCTCTGCCCCCCATGTAAGGTTGCCATACCTCCCCTTTAATTCAGGACGCTCTCCGTATGGCTGCCCCCTCTCCCGCTGCCCCCAATGTAAGGTTGCCATACCTCCCCTTTAATCCAGGATGTTTATGAAAAATACATGGTGTAGCCCTATATTGGAACCAGTGTAGCCCTACACTGAAACCAATGTAGCTCTGCACCATGTATTTTCATAAACATCCTGGATTAAAGGGGAGACATGGCAACCTTACCCCCATGGTTTCTGGAAGGGACCCACCTGCTGTCTCTTCCTACCTAGCTAAGAAAATACCTTTTCCTCTTTTCCTCCTATCTGAGCTCCCTCCCCCTCCTCCACAAGCTAAGCTTACACACCCCTCAGGTGCACTTTGGAAGAGTAGGATCCATATAATAGATCTGTTCCCAAACATTGTGTGCATTCCCTCATCTCTGCTACATCCATGGGCCACTGTCAGATCTCAGGCGTCGGCTAAAAGTGCAGGTGCCTGGCCCTGCCCTACCCTGGCCCACCCACTATCCCATCCCCAGCTGTGATGTGGCTGCGCGGGACTGGAGATAGAGCCTGCTGCTCAAGGCCTCACAGCAGAGCTCACAGCGCAGCAGAGGCCGATGGGGACCGGACCTGTAAGTGGCAGCACGCTAACATATATTGGGCAGCCTTACCCCACTTTGGGTAAGACTTCTATGCTCTGCATCCTTGGCCTTTTTTCGAGGACACAGGGCATAGCATTCAGTTGCCCACCATGCGGTGGGTGGAAATATCTGCAGCCACCAGGTACGCAATGTAATGCATCACGTGGCAACAGTGACAGAAATGGGTAAGACTGCCCAAACTCTGGTAGGTGTATCATGCAGCTGTATCCCTTCTTGTTAGTAACTTCATGTTATCAAAATTCCTTATCTAACAATAGCAATTTATGTTGTACCCAAAAGAAAACAGCAGTACCTTTGATCAGGGACACTGACTCTCTAAGCATAACCCAGCAACTTTATTGCTTCAATGAAAGTTATAATCCCTTAGTGACAACAAATGTGGCTTTTTTACAGGTTGCCATGGGCCAAGGCCAAGCGGACCTAGCCTTACAAACTCTAAAAGAATGTGCACGCAGTGGAGAATGGCTTTGCTTGAAGAACTTGCATCTTGTTGTATCTTGGCTTCCCATATTGGAAAAGGTAAGGGTAGCTGCATGAGTCATCTATGAAGTGTTTGTGTGTGTGCGTTTGCGAATTTAATATTTGCAATATATTCGTTAAAAAGTGAATAAAATCTGCTTTTCTAAACATTGCTTCAAATATACAGTAAGTTCACTGACTCCTAATTTATACTGATTTGTTTAAACTAAGAACAGAATGCACAGTGTAAAGCAGCTGCATGCCAGCTGTTTTGCAGAGTAAAAACAATGTGGGAAAACAATTATTTTTTCACAAAAAACTTTCAGATATGTTTAAGAACATAATGTGAGCACATGAGAAACGCCGTACTGGGTCAGACCAGTGTTCCATCTAGCCCAGCATCCTGTCTCCAGCTGTGGCCACTTTTGGTTGCTTTGGAGAAGTACCCAACAGGTCATAATGGAATGATCCATTACCTGCTCTTTATTCCCAGTTTCTGATGGTTAGAGGTTATATTCCCCAACAACCTTGACTAATAGCCATTTATGGGCCTATCATTTAATCCTTTTTTAAAATCAGTTACACTATTGGCTTTCACAACATTCTCTGGAAACAAGTTCCACAAGCTAATTGTATATAGACTTAACAAGGATAGCTTACAAAAATATAAAAAATATACATATAAACCTAAAACATATAAACATATGTAAAACATATAAAAGCAATTTTTAAAAACTCTAAACCCCACCCATCAACCTTCACCCTAACCTCTCCACCCAGTCTCACCCACCTCTATCCCAGCCTGCCAAACACCTGGCCAAAAAAAAAGGTCTTACAACTCTTCCGAAAGGTAAGCAGGCCCAGGCTTAGGTGAGTCTCCCAAGGAGGGAGAGTTCCATAATTATGGAGCAGCTACTGAGAACCACCTCTTTGTGTGCCCTCGTAGGAAACTCCCGAGCAGTTGGTCCTTGCAAGAGGGTGCCCTCAGCCAACCTCAGAGGCTGCAACGGAACAGAAGGGAAGAGGCAGTCTTTCAGATACTTCCTTCTGTTAGTTTTATATCTGCTTCCAGCCAGTTTTGTAGCAAGTCCCTTCATTCTAGTATTAGTTGAGAGAGTAAATAACAGCTTCCTATTTATTTGTTCCATAAATCAATATTTTTATTTGTGTATAATAAAATAAATTATTATTAATGATATAATTATATTATTAACTATAATAATAATAATAGTTATTATTATTATTATTATTATTATTATTCCATACCACTCATGATTTTGTAAACTTCTATATCACTCATGGAAGTTCCATACCATTTCCATACCACTCATGATTTTGTAAACTTCATATCCCCTCTCATTTGTACCTTTTGAGCCTCTCCTCTTACAGAAGCCGTTTCATACCTTTTGATCATTTTTTGTTGACTTTTTCTGTACCTTTTCCGTTCTACTATATCTTCTTTGAGGTGTGGCACTCAAAACTACATACAGTACTCAAGGTGTGGCGCGCCATGATTTATATAGCACCATTATGATGTTTTCTTTTTTATTCTCTGTTTCTTATTTTCATATCTGAATAATCCCTAAAATTCCTTTTGACTGCTGCTGCTCATTGAGTGTTTACAGATGGACGAGCTGCTCCAGGGTGCACCCCTGCGTCTGCCATATGTTCAGTCTAGAGTGACCGCAACACTATGGTGTTGCCTGGGGCAACGGACGGCTTGGGTCCACGCATTAGACCGCTGCTCTGCTTCAGGCCAGTGCCCCTGGTGATGTTCTGGAGCGCTGCCTGCAGGACTGCCCTGCTTCTGCTCTACTCCAGCATCTGGCAGGCCGCCTTAAGATGGACAAGTCATCTGAGGGTGAAGCGGAGCAGAAGCAGAGCTACTGTCCATCTGAAAAACCCATCCAAAGTCAAAGTCATAAGTTTATTAAGGATTGGCTTTCACCATTTCCTGAAAGCAATCAAATTATAAAAGAATAGTTCACATACGAAATCCAATGACCCATAATTAAAACAGTAACTATATAAAATTATAACACATCTATAAAAATATAAAAGTAAAAAGCAGTTGTTACTTAACATATTACATTTTCAAATCCTGTCGTAACTTAATTATCAAATATAAATATGTTGCAGCTATTAGTAACTTCCAAGAATCCGAATGAGTCTATATAAATTGTAACTTAAAAACAGAGTTCCAATATCTTCTGTGCCCCAAAAGTTTGCTGAGCCAACCTTTTGTTAGTTCTTTCAGGTATAGATAGTTCAATACAACATGTTGGACGTCATCTATTTGGCCCAGCCCACAAGGACACCAATGCAACTCCCGCGGTATCGAGGCGAAACGCCCCTCAATTATTTTAGAGGGAATTAGCTCAAGGCGGCACAATGTATATGCCCTCCTCAGCTTAAAGCTCTGGAGGGTACTTAAATATACCTACCTACCCCAGCCTTGCTTAAGTAATGAGTAAAGAGGAGCCACCGTCGATGCTTTAATTGCGGCCATATCTATTTGTTTGGCAATATCTAAAAGTCTTTGCATCAATGCCGCCTTGAGTGTCTGGTAAGGTTACTGCAAGTAAGCCAGACACCCATAACCCAGCCGAGTTAAAAGATTATGCAAAAAAACAAGCCATGTGAACTTTACTTCACTTGTTAGCATTTCTTGCCAACAGAGTCCAGCCATATGATTCACCTTGTATCCCAAAAGTCTAAACCAATACCGAAGGAGGTTTTGTAATGCCTTAGTTTGGACCGAAACTACCCATTTCAGTTCTGAGAAAACACCCATTCAGCTGATGTTTTCAATGAACTCTCCACAGTGACTTTTCCATACCTACTTTAGAACATTAATTACATACATTGCATACGTATAATTAGGAATGTTTTCCCCTTAAATGCATCATTTTGTATTTGTTAAGATTTAATTTCATCTGCCTTTTTATAACCCAGTTATCCAAACTCACAAGATCCTTCTGTAATTCTTTTTAGTCTACTTTGGTCTTAAATATTTTGAATACCTTTGTGCCATCTGCAAGTTTGGTCACACTATTCTTCACTAGGGATGGGCGAATGCGGTTCAGCTGTTCGGAGTTCGGACCGAACTCGAATAGTTCGGTCGACCGAATCGAATGTACGGACCGAACTCGAATTTGAACGTTCGGTTCGGATGCGTTCGGTGAGTTTGGAATTGAATTTCCATTGGTTTCAGTGGAAAACACATTATCGACTGTAACGTTTTTGTTTTTTATGCTATGTGGCTGACAATGGTGGTGCCTATACCTCCAATAGTAAGCATTATGTGTACCAAATTCCAAAACGATCGGTTAAAGGAATCCAATTTTAGAAGCAGTTGAATTGTATTTTGCAATATTCTACATATACATTCTTAGCTGTAACCTCTTTGCCTCACATCTAATGTAGGTGAAACTTGTCCAGTTTATACCCCTTCCCATATTTACCATCTTTGCCAAATTTCAGAAGGATTGGAAAAAGGGTCTTGATGGTATAAGCAATTAACGTATAAATGTTTGTCTGACCATAACATCTTTGTAGTCCAACCAGTGTACATGAAATTTGACAGGGCTATATATTACACTTTCATGATCATCTCTGCCAAATATCAGAAAGATTTTATAAAGGGTCCCAATTTTATATGCCTGTACAACATACGTAGAGAAGGGGCCTATGCCTGGGATTCTCTTATGTCACTGTGGTATAAGATCGGTTTGTGATGC
>QEPC01013399.1:709792-748352 GCA_003113815.1 Sphenodon punctatus
AATATGTAAATTCTATTTGTATAATAACCTGGAAAGTGACCAAGAGCAGTTTTAATGGATAAGTCCCCAGATAAAAAGAGTTTGTTAATGTCAATTGGCTCTAAACGTGTACCCAGGCCAAAGGCTTAGCAAAGGAAGGAATAAATCAATCAAGGTTTAAGCCACTAATTTTACACTTTCAGTTCCAAGCCCTCTTTCCCAGATATCAAGTATTTTTTAGTAATTAATTTCCCTACACCAACATATAATCACGTAACAGTTATTTTATACACAATTTATGATAGACAATTGACTGATGTTCAACCTTTGTAATAGCTAACTGAACCATTTCTCACTTGGTTTCTAATGTACGTGTATCTTTAGAAACAGTGCAATGTTCATTCATCACTAACAATTGAAAATACCTTTACTTTTTGTGCCATTCCTGTTTTAATCCTAAAAGGGACCCAGAGTGTGGGCTCACATTTTATGCTGTTAAAAAACCTCTTAGCTGAATGATAAAAACAAAGAATATTGATTTAGGATTCATGCGACCATGGGGATTTTTGTGAACTTTTCAGATCTAACAGACCTCTGATCTTTAGTAATGGTGGCCTAAGAAGTAGTAGATGATGTGATGATAATGATGATGAGCTTCATACCCATGGCTGTGAGCTGAGAGAACTGGTGTAGCCTTCTCTGTGAAAAGCCATTTGTGTGGTTGCATTCCCTAATCTGCATAGCCAATCTTGAGGCTTTGGAATTTGATCTTCCTTTTAAATGTTTGGCTAAGGAGTAACAGTTCCATTTTTGCCAGCAGTTTATTTGCTGAGGATTTTCACTAATTTGCATTATGGTCCCTCCTTTAGATCCTCCAAAGAATAATTGGTTCTATGGTCATTTGACAAAATTCACAGAGATTCAGTTTCAAGCAGTCTTTTTGAAGATCACACAATCGGCAAAATTAGCATGCCCTGTCAACCAGTTGTCAGCAAGCATATTCTAAACATTCTGGATATCAGTATTTATTTATAGTCATAACCTTAGTCTTTTACATCCATTGTGATAACTTCACTTGGTTATTTCAGTAAACAGTTTGATTCCTGACCTTTTATAAACACTCACTTGGCAAAACTGCTGATCTTGTGCCTGACCTTAAAATACTTCTGACACAAACAAGGCAAGAAAAAATTAAACAAGCAAATATATTTGACTCGTGACTGCTGAAATAATTCTGATATTATATTGTAAGCCACAGGCAGGGACCGCGTCTGATTGTATGTTCTGTACAGCGCCAGGTTTTGCAACTGGCGCTTTATAAATGTTTAATAATAAATAAATAATATGTTGGCTTGTGTCATCCTCCCAATAATTGGTAACTATACATTGTACTATCATTGCTTACATAATACGTTTCCCTCTAGTTGAGATGCCACAATGAGAAATTTATTTTTTTTAAAAACTTAATCAAGATGCAGAGCAAAACTTTAAAGTGCCAAAACAACTATGGAACCATTTTTGAAAATTGGCTGAGGTTCTTAGGGAAGCTGACGTACCTGGGTCCATTTGGAAACAGAAATTTAGGTTCACTAGTCACATAAGATAGCTTTTTTAAAATGTAAGCACTGAGGTCTCTTAGGTTTGGTTCAAAATATTACCTGCTATCTATACTCACCCAATATTTACCTAGCTTCTCTTGGTGGCAGCTAAACATATTAGGTGCTCACTCTCTATTTCCAGGTTCAAACTGACTAACGCATGAAGTGACTGTTCTGGTAGAACTCTGTTCTGTGTCCGCTCCAGACAATATTTACTGCTGCTGTTGATGGCAGTCTTTCTCCTCCTGGGCAGCTGGAAAAGCCCAGGAGAGACCCCAGTTGCTTGTCAGCAGCTGCTTTAACTGCTTGAGCTTTCAGTCAACCAGCAGCACATTAGCACCTTTGAGAGACATGACATGGGGACCTGGACAACTCCCTTCTTCCTCAGGTGGCAATGAGAATTTATCAGATAATTTAAAGGCCACCCCCTGTGTTCACAAAGTCATCTACACCATCGCCATATTTTCAGCTAATCACCACAATTGTTGGCTGTATCCATGGGTAATTTCAAACGTTATGAAATCGCTGCTCACCACAGTGAATCCCAGTGGATTCCGTGTGGTGGCAGCCATCGCGGTAACATCTGTTTGATCCTTGCCAGATGTTCACCACGGTGGATTTCTGGTGGGGATCAAAGCTAACCATGGTTCTGGATGGCCGGCTGGAGGTCCAGAACCATGGTTAGATTGGCCACGATCCATGATGGGCCAAAAGTAACATCTGTTACCTTGGCCCATCATGGATCGTGGCCCCGACCATGGTACGGGATCCGGCACAGTGGCCATATTGGCCGCTGCACCCGCCTGTCTCCCCGAGGGTGGGCAGCCATGGGAGCGCGGGGAGGGGGGGCAGGGCTGTGTGGCTGCACATTGCGCCGCACAGCCCTGCGCCCGCCGAGATTCCCCAGCGTGATGGAGCCGGCACGTCTAAAGGACGGCTGGCTTCATCATGGACCAGGATCTAAGAGAGATCCCGGTCCAGGATTCAGCCTGGCGGGCCAAATGGCCTGTTACGTCTAAAATTACCCTAGATGAACACAATAGTTGCAATAGACAGAGGTCCCTGACTAAGACTGCATAGCTCTCAGGCAGAAGCATGGTCAAGACAAAGGGTAAAAACAGACCTGATGGTGGCTCATTGTGGCCTGCATTGGCCCAGAACCCACCAACAGGTGTGTTTGCACATAGACAGATGTTGGCCTGGGACCGCCCTGGGGTGGGTAGGTGGCTAACCTGGACTGCGTCCTCAGGAAATACCCAAAGACGCAGCCTGGGCTAAGGGCCACCCATGCAGGCCAACGTGGGCCATCACAGACTATTACTTGTGTTCAGCCCTGCCATCACCACCTCAAGGCAGGGGCTGCCATGGCTGGTCACCATCACTGGGAGCAGGGTGGAGGTGAGGTCGCCTGCCTGCCTGTTGAGCTCCTCACCCTACCCAGAGTGTGTGGGCAGTGGAATGGCTCTCCGGCTGCGGGTACGTTAATTTGGTGTCCTGGCTTGGTGACGGGTGGCTGCTGTTTCCCACCCTGGGTCAGTCGGGGGAGTTGCCATGCTGTCTGTAAGCCTGTTTTTACCCAAAGATCTGCAATCCTGCAGCCCTAGGTTTGAGACTACTGAGATCTTGCAACATACAAATGAACAGTACTGAATCAAGTCTTCATTGCAAAAGGCGAATTCTATCTTGTTAGATCCTTCAGCAGCCTTTGATACGGTTGATCACGAGGTGTTGTTGACATGACTATGGAACCTGGCAGGTCTGCACGGGACTGCTTTTGAGTGGTTCCACCTTTTTTTGGGAGGCCCCAGAGAGTGGTGATGGGCGATTGCTATTATCCTCTCAGAACCTTCCTTGTGGGGTCCGCCACAGGGTTCTGTTCTGTCTCCCCTCTTGTTCAACGTATATATGAGGCCGCTGGGCAAGGTCATTCAGAGGTATGGGGTAAAGTGTCATCAGTACGCTGATGACACCCAGATCTACCTCTCTTTTTCATCTGACACAGGCCCTGTAGTCTCGGTGCTCACCCTATGCCTGGCTGCTGTTGGGGACTGGATGAGGATGGGCCAACTAGGGCTGAATCCAGACAAGACTGTGGTAATGATGGTTGGTCGGCCTTGTGACTTGGAGGGAATTGGAACTCCTGTTATTGATGGAATCAGGCCCCCTCTGGTCAATCAGTTTCACAGCCTTGGAATGCTTCTGGACCCCTTAGTGCACCTGGATTATCAGATTGCTGCAGTGGCCAGGAGCACTGTTCACCACTTCCATCTGTTGAGGAGGCTGCAGCCTTTTCTGTCTGATTTTGCTCAGGCCACCGTGATCCATGCTTTCATCACCTTGAGGCTAGAACAATGTGCTCTACGTATGACTGCCCTTGATGACTGTTCAGAAGCTTCACCTTGTGCAGAATGCGGCAGTTCACCTCCTTTCGGGGGTGGGGTGCTGCTAACACATTNAAAAACTTAATCAAGATGCAGAGCAAAACTTTAAAGTGCCAAAACAACTATGGAACCATTTTTGAAAATTGGCTGAGGTTCTTAGGGAAGCTGACGTACCTGGGTCCATTTGGAAACAGAAATTTAGGTTCACTAGTCACATAAGATAGCTTTTTTAAAATGTAAGCACTGAGGTCTCTTAGGTTTGGTTCAAAATATTATCTGCTATCTATACTCACCCAATATTTACCTAGCTTCTCTTGGTGGCAGCTAAACATATTAGGTGCTCACTCTCTATTTCCAGGTTCAAACTGACTAACGCATGAAGTGACTGTTCTGGTAGAACTCTGTTCTGTGTCCGCTCCAGACAATATTTACTGCTGCTGTTGATGGCAGTCTTTCTCCTCCTGGGCAGCTGGAAAAGCCCAGGAGAGACCCCAGTTGCTTGTTAGCAGCTGCTTTAACTGCTTGAGCTTTCAGTCAACCAGCAGCACATTAGCACCTTTGAGAGACATGACATGGGGACCTGGACAACTCCCTTCTTCCTCAGGTGGCAATGAGAATTTATCAGATAATTTAAAGGCCACCCCCTGTGTTCACAAAGTCATCTACACCATCACCATATTTTCAGCTAATCACCACAATTGTTGGCTGTATCCATGGGTAATTTCAAATGTTATGAAATCGCTGCTCACCACAGTGAATCCCAGTGGATTCCGTGTGGTGGCAGCCGTTTGATCCTTGCCAGATGTTCACCACGGTGGATTTCTGGTGGGGATCAAAGCTAACCATGGTTCTGGATGGCCGGCTGGAGGTCCAGAACCATGGTTAGATTGGCCACGATCCATGATGGGCCAAAAGTAACATCTGTTACCTTGGCCCATCATGGATCGTGGCCCCGACCATGGTACGGGATCCGGCACAGTGGCCATATTGGCACCCGCCTGTCTCCCCGAGGGTGGGCAGCCATGGGAGCGCGGGGAGGGGGGGCAGGGCTGTGTGGCTGCACATTGCGCCGCACAGCCCTGCGCCCGCCGAGATTCCCCAGCGTGATGGAGCCGGCACGTCTAAAGGACGGCTGGCTTCATCATGGACCAGGATCTAAGAGAGATCCCGGTCCAGGATTCAGCCTGGCGGGCCAAATGGCCTGTTACGTCTAAAATTACCCTAGATGAACACAATAGTTGCAATAGACAGAGGTCCCTGACTAAGACTGCATAGCTCTCAGGCAGAAGCATGGTCAAGACAAAGGGTAAAAACAGACCTGATGGTGGCTCATTGTGGCCTGCATTGGCCCAGAACCCACCAACAGGTGTGTTTGCACATAGACAGATGTTGGCCTGGGACCGCCCTGGGGTGGGTAGGTGGCTAACCTGGACTGCGTCCTCAGGAAATACCCAAAGACGCAGCCTGGGCTAAGGGCCACCCATGCAGGCCAACGTGGGCCATCACAGACTATTACTTGTGTTCAGCCCTGCCATCACCACCTCAAGGCAGGGGCTGCCATGGCTGGTCACCATCACTGGGAGCAGGGTGGAGGTGAGGTCGCCTGCCTGCCTGTTGAGCTCCTCACCCTACCCAGAGTGTGTGGGCTGTGGAATGGCTCTCCGGCTGCGGGTACGTTAATTTGGTGTCCTGGCTTGGTGACGGGTGGCTGCTGTTTCCCACCCTGGGTCAGTCGGGGGAGTTGCCATGCTGTCTGTAAGCCTGTTTTTACCCAAAGTTCTGCAATCCTGCAGCCCTAGGTTTGAGACTACTGAGATCTTGCAACATACAAATGAACAGTACTGAATCAAGTCTTCATTGCAAAAGGCGAATTCTATCTTGTTAGATCCTTCAGCAGCCTTTGATACGGTTGATCACGAGGTGTTGTTGACATGACTATGGAACCTGGCAGGTCTGCACGGGACTGCTTTTGAGTGGTTCCACCTTTTTTTGGGAGGCCCCAGAGAGTGGTGATGGGCGATTGCTATTATCCTCTCAGAACCTTCCTTGTGGGGTCCGCCACAGGGTTCTGTTCTGTCTCCCCTCTTGTTCAACGTATATATGAGGCCGCTGGGCAAGGTCATTCAGAGGTATGGGGTAAAGTGTCATCAGTACGCTGATGACACCCAGATCTACCTCTCTTTTTCATCTGACACAGGCCCTGTAGTCTCGGTGCTCACCCTATGCCTGGCTGCTGTTGGGGACTGGATGAGGATGGGCCAACTAGGGCTGAATCCAGACAAGACTGTGGTAATGATGGTTGGTCGGCCTTGTGACTTGGAGGGAATTGGAACTCCTGTTATTGATGGAATCAGGCCCCCTCTGGTCAATCAGTTTCACAGCCTTGGAATGCTTCTGGACCCCTTAGTGCACCTGGATTTTCAGATTGCTGCAGTGGCCAGGAGCACTGTTCACCACTTCCATCTGTTGAGGAGGCTGCAGCCTTTTCTGTCTGATTTTGCTCAGGCCACCGTGATCCATGCTTTCATCACCTTGAGGCTAGAACAATGTGCTCTACGTATGACTGCCCTTGATGACTGTTCAGAAGCTTCACCTTGTGCAGAATGCGGCAGTTCACCTCCTTTCGGGGGTGGGGTGCTGCTAACACATTACACCGGTGCTCTGCAGTCTGCACTGGCTTCCTGTAGCTTTCCAGGCACAGTTCAAAGTACTGAGTTTGATTTTTAAAGCCCTAAACTGTCTGGGTCCCACATATCTGAAAGACCGCCTGTCCTTCCATGCCCCACTGCGGCCCCTGCGATCAGCCAGGAGCGCCTCTCTGTGTGTTCAATCTTTTACCTGTGTTCATATGACAAGGGTTCACAGGAAGGTGTTCTTGGTTGCTGCTCTGCTACTTTGGAACCCCCTCCCCCTGGAGGTGCATTTGAGCCCAGGCCTGGACGTCTTCCGGAGGCAGTGTATGACTTTTTTTTTTGAAAAGGCATTTGGCAGGTGAGGACAGGGGATTGGGGTGGTTTGGGGGTTAGGTTCTGGGGGGTTGGGTATTGGGTGGGGAGGTGGTACTGGGGGGCTGTGGAAGGGTTTGGGGTTTTTTAAATAGGTTTTTATGTTTTTATCAGTTGTGAGCTGCCCAGAGCCTTCAGGAAAGGGTGGCATCTAAATTTAAATAAACAAGTAAAAGTGACTCAGATTTTTTTGTACATTCTTTACCCTTGCCAGTGACACATTTGTGCCCCTCATCTACTCTCTTTTTGCCACTAGCATCCCATCTGCCTTGCTGAGTAGACAGACACAAAGTAGAACAATGTCACTTTATTACTTTACTGGTTCAAATAGACACTGGTAGGGTGGATAGGATTTCCCTGAAATGTTGTCTATTTTTTAATCCATTACACTTAATGGAAGAGAAATCTTAAAATTGTTGCCAATAGAGTTAACTTTCTGATTAAAGAAAATCTTTTAATGAAAGAATAATTTTAGCAAAAAGTTATCATTCATACTTCAACATTTTAGCTGTTTAAAAGTCATTTAAGACAGTATAACATTGCAATTTCTTAAATTATTATTATTATTATTAACAAACATTTATATAGCGCCAGCAGTGTACCTGGCACTTTACAAAGTAATAAAATAGACACGGTCCCTGCCCCTAGGGCTTACAATCTGAGAGACAGGAGCTGGGGGAGAGACTTAGGAAGGGGAACAGAGGGAGAGACAAGGGGTCTAACATTCATGAAGATGCGAGGTCTCAAGTGCACGTACTTGGCTTGGTTACGATGAGAATGACAGCAGGCAGGTCCATGTTGCAAGGATAAGGGTAAACCGATCGTAGGTATAGGAATAGTGGCTCAGCAGGATAAAGAGTCAGACAGAGCAGAGCGAAAGAGGTGAGTTTTAAGGAGAGATTTGAAGGTATGAAGGGAGGGGGCAAGGCGGATGTGGACAGGGAGGGAGTTCCAGGCATGGGGGGCAGCAAGTGAGAAGGGACGAAGGCGCTTAGGGGAGCAGGGAAGGCGTGGAAGGGTGAGAGAAGGGACAGAGGAGGAGCGAAGTGCACGGGCTGGAGTATGGAGGGCGATAAGTGCAGAGAGGTAGGGGGGAGCAAGGTTGTGAAGAGCTTTATAGGTGAAGACTAGGAGCTTGTGCAGGATTCGTTCAGGAAGGGGAAGCCAGTGAAGCGAAGAGAGGAGGGGCTGCACATGGTCGAAGCGACTGGCGAGGTAGATGACCCTGGCAGCAGAGTTTTGGACAGAGATGAGGGGAGAAAGGTGAGACCGGGGAAGGCCAGTGAGAAGGAGGTTACAGTAATCGAGGCGAGAGATGACCAGAGCATGAACAAGAGTTTTGGCAGACGAGACAGAGAGAAAAGGGCGAATCTTAGCAATATCAAATAAACAATGATATTGGAATAGATATCTAATTTTCTTTTATGAGACTAACTCATTGTAAATAAAAAAACACACAGAGAAATTACCTTAAAAGGTGTTGATTTTGTATGGACTTTCTGTGATTATTACTACCCCCCCAGCACATATTACTCCTACATATATTTTATAGCTTTCTGGCTAAAGTGCATGTTTAACTTTTCATGTAGAGAGGACCCTTGAAAAGCTCTTTTCTGCTGCAGCCTGACATTTTTGTGGTGTGGAATATAGAGATTTGCTGCAGCACAATGCAGCATACTGCAGTCATGGGATCTTCACTGTAACTTTCTACTGCACCACTAATGCTTATATAAGCCACAAGGTATAGTCATTTGAAAGGATAAGGTAGTCTCAGAGCTAAGAAGAATATTCTGAACATTGATCTTACAAGCAATTTTAACCAGAGATAGATTTTAGATGTATTCTTTTAAACTGGTAGTCTTTAGTGATATTGCCATTATCACAAAAGTACATTACAAAATTATGTACAATATGTTGGAGAGTAAATGTTATTTAACAAAAGTAGTTTTAAAGTAACATCATGATTTTTTCCCTCTTACTTTTCTTACTAATTTGACTTGTGTGTTTGTTTTGTTGTTTAATTCTATACACATTTGTTTAAACTGGAGTGAGTTCAGTTGTGATTTGGACTTCTTTGGACAACATTCTAATGTAGCGGTGGATTACATGTATGTAGGTATACAAGTATATGCACAAGTATAGAAGATGCACTCATGTTTTTCGCAGGTCACACTATCAAACGTGTATACAATTTCTGTAAAGTTATGCAGAACGATGTGCTGATACCGTTGTTAGTGGAAGCATGATTGTGAAGAACCATTGTATGGCAAATATTTAAAGTACACATCTCCCTATTGCTTTGCTCTGCTCTGTAGCAATATAAAATCCTTAGTGTTATTGTGGTACACATTTATACAATTTCTTACTGTATTTAACAAAGTTTCCTTAAGAAACTATTCCAGGCAAGAGGCCTCATGACCTGGGATGCAATGCAGGGGGGATCTTCCTCTGGGTTAGCCTACGCTCTGGTGCTGCAATCCTTCATTAAGATTTAAAGTAACTGCTGAGACATTCTGATGGCTAGATCTATTTACCTCCAACAATTATATAAATGGGGTGGGAACATCTCATTGGGTTTGGAGGAAGCTTGAGGCTGGAACAGAAAGGGTCCTGAAAGGAAACTGTAACAGTTTTCAATCTTAGTTTTTTTCTAAGTTTGTTTTCTAAGTTTGATCCCCCAAATCAGTGTTTAGTTGAAATGTAGCTATTTTCACTCAGAAAAACTATTTTCTATGACCTTCCTCCATATAATTGCGCCACACAATCCAGTAGCCTCGTTGTCCCTATCATTGTTTTTGGAAGAAGAGTGGTTTGCTACCCCAGACTGCTGCTGTTGGGAGTGCCTGATATGGGCCCTTTTCACAAAGACACTCTAACACTTATAAAATAGGGGTTACATTTTATTATACATGTTGCAGGGCACCCATAGAGTACATCTGCAGCCCTGCAACATGTATAATAAAATGTAACCCCTATTTTATCAGTGTTAGAGTGTCTTTGTGAAAAGGGCCATAGTCATTCATCTTTCCAGGATTTGGCAGGTGAATGGTAGGCTTGCTTCTTTTCCACTCCCCCTGTGGTGCTCATATTCTGCTGTTGTATATGTGGATGAATGGTTGGCATAGTGCTTTTGGTTCAAGTCGTTCTTAACAACAGTGTATTTTCTGTGCTCTGAGCATTTTGGCTGACTGTCAGCAGGAACCCAAAAGACAAATGGAATGAATAAATCCTGAATCTTTGAAGAGGAACGATTCGTACATCACCCAGGAGGAACACTAATAATGTCTTTCTCCCTCTGTCTCCAGCTAATCCTCCTCATGGGTAGCTCTGCGGATGGCCACTGGGAGGCAGAAGAAGAAACACTTTGGTGCGCCTGCGTGTAGAGCTATCCCCCAGCATTCCTCAGTCCGTCTTCTGCCTTCAGGCCGTCGGGTGCACTAATTTTTTCTCTCCGGATCCTAAAGGAAAAGAAACAGAGGATTAGAAAAAGGAGAGCTCGCAAGCCCAGAAATAAATGGGGCAACCTCTAGCGAGCGGGCGGGGCTTAAGGGGTGGCGATTCCCTGACACTTGGGCGAACGTGGGACGCCCGGCCAGTTCCCTCGCAAAGCGCCTGGGAGCAGGGGGCATATTTTCTTTAAGCCCACCAACTAAGAAACTCAGTGGAAGCCTTCCCCCGCCAAGGAACAGCATCGCACCGCGGGAGTCATTCCAGCCGCAGCGCATTTTCCCCTCAGCAGCGCTAGTCGCGTGGGCCGAGATGGAGGGGTCTCAAGGAAATGGAGCGCAGCAAGCGGCTTCTGCACAGGAGAGCACACAGTTAGACATGCCCTTCCTGGCTACCACAATGGAGAAAATCTTACAATCTCTGGACAAACTGTGAGTTACAAACAAAAGGTCCACACAAAATCCCCTCCCCCACCCCAGTAGCAACTAAAGCTAGGGCAGGAAAAGCCTCTCACAAGGTGGGGAACAAGAGGCGAAAAGACCCACAAGGGGGTGCCAGGGCTAAACTGATGGAATCCTCTTGCTCTTCAGAGGAGCGTGTTGTGGCGGCCCAGCCTAAAAAACGCAGAGAGGTGGAGGAAGGCCTAATACACTCGGCCTCAGAAATTGAGTCGGGGCAGGAGTGGGGCGATTGGGAAGGAACAACTTTCCAGCAATCATTCCCTGAACCGAGAGATAGAGATAGACAGTTCCCTCTCTCCTATAGAGAGGAATTTATGTCTCAGGTCTCTAAAACCCTCCAACTGGTGGAAAAACCGGGAAAGGAGGACTCCTCAGACTCTCAAGAGGAAGAGGTGAGAGATTACATTCCCTCCCTCCATGTTAAAGAGGCAGGGGTACCCCTAGACAAAGTTTTTGAAAAACTGGTCATTCAGGAGTGGAAACATCCTGACAAGACCCAGAGGATGAATAAGAGACAGGCCACTCTGTACTCCTTCTCCAGGAAGAAGGAACCAATGTTTAAAAACCCAAAAGTGGACGCAGCGGCAGTTTCTCTATCACGACAAACAGTTTTCCCCACCGAAGGGGACTGCTATCCAAGGGACCCCACAGACAGGACCATAGACACAGCCCTATGCAGGGGACTGGACCTATCGGCTTCCTCGCTAAAAATTTATATCATATATTCCTATGTGGCGAGGGCCCTGCTAGCTTGGATGCAGGAGGCACAGGATCCAGAGATCACTGATAAGAGGGCCCAGGTTATTTCATCTCGGTCTCTGCAAGAAGGAGGCTATGGCTCAGGTCCTGGCAGGGGGACATCCCCACCAAGAACCTGTTAGTCGCAGCCCCCTACAAGGGTCTAAAGTTGTTTGGCATGTGCCTTGACAAAGTGCTGGTAGATGCAAACGATAAAGCTAAACACAAGAACCTACAACAAGTAGGAGCAAAAAAGAGTTTTTTCCGCAACACAGCATACAAACCCAGGGAATTCAGGAAATTTCAGGGGCAAACCAGAGACCCATCAGGAAACTTATCCTTTTGCAACAGGGGCAACAGACAAGGCCCTAGATTTGATAGACACAAACAGAAAAACTCCAACCCCAACCAGCATAAACAAGACGCATGACTATGCAAAGGATTTGGAGGTAGGGGACAGGCTACAACTTTTCTCAGAACTCTGGGGAAAGTCGGTCGCAGATGCATGGGTGAAGAATACAGTAACCCACAGCTACCGTATAGAACTAGTATATCCACCTCGGCAAGGATTCATTGCCTCTCCCATGGGTAGGTGACTGGATGGCCTCCCATGACCTTCTGGAAGCATTCCTCCATATCCCCATCTGGCAATCACACAGGAAGTGGCTCCGCTTTTGCTACCAAAACAGTCACTATCAATTCAGATCCCTTCCGTTCGGTCTGTCATCAGCCCCGAGAACATTTACCAAGGTCCTGATACCCCTGGTAGCGAATCTTAGGCAGGAAGGGATTCATATATACCCATACCTGGATGATCTCTTGATCAGAGCACACTCCCACAAAAAGATCCTAGAGGATTTGGACAGAACCATGATATATCTCAATTCGCACGGCTTTCTGGTCAACAAAGAGAAGAGCCATCTCGGCGTTATTCTCGATACAACCTCAGGAACCACCTTCATCCCACCTCTCAGACAGCACAAAATCCATACACTGATCCTCCTCCTACACCATCAGAAGAGATCAAGATTTAAAAATCTGGCTCAGCTCCTGGTATCGTGCACCAGACAAGTGCAGTGGGGTTGGTTTCACCTCAGGCCCTTACAGCAGCTGCTGCGGCCTGTGCAGGTAGAGCTTACGCTAGGCTCCAATCCCTGGGTATCCATTCCCCGAGGTTTCTCTCATTCAATGTCTTGGTGGTTAAGGGCAGAAACATTTGCCAAAGGAACTCTCTTGACAGAGCCAAGTCGAGAGATAGTTACCACAGACGCCAGTCTATTGGGATGGGGAGCACGCTCCAGCCCCAAATCAGTGCAGGAGCAAGAGGGATCGAGTTCACAGTATCAACTTGCTGGAACTGAAAGCAATCAGACTAGCTTTACAACACCTGACTCAAAAGCTCCGCAATCGACACATACTAGTTTACACAGACAATATGACAGCCAAGGTTTGTATAAACCACCAGGGGGGATCCAGAGCACCAGCTCTTCACAGAGAAGTGGTGAAACTGTTCTCCTGGGCACAAAAGAACTGCCTATCCCTAAAGGTGCTA
Source organism: Sphenodon punctatus (assembly GCA_003113815.1). Classification (NCBI taxonomy): domain Eukaryota; kingdom Metazoa; phylum Chordata; class Lepidosauria; order Sphenodontia; family Sphenodontidae; genus Sphenodon; species Sphenodon punctatus. Next base: position 722,954 of record QEPC01013399.1, read on the forward strand.
CATATCCAGCTGTATCTGGTACGGAGGCTGTGTCCATACATTTCCAGGCCCGAATTGGCCACCCTCATTCATGCCTTCATCACCTCAAGGCTAGACTACTGCAATGTGCTGCCTATAGCGTACCGAGCCCGATTCAAGGTGCTAGTGTTGATCTATAAAGCCCTACACGGTCTGGGCCCCTCATACCTTGGGGACTGCCTCGCCCTCTGCTCCTCAGAGCGGAGCAGTCCGCTGGGGGTGCCTTTTTTGGAGGTCCTCCGTGTAAAGCAGGGGGCCACAATGGAGAGGGTGTTCTCGGTGGTCGGGCCGATGCTCTGGAATTCCCTCCCGGAGGAAGCCCATCTGGCCCCAGGTCTGTTGGCGTTTCGGCGAGCCTGCAAGACCTGGGTAGGGGGGGATTTTTGAAAAGGTTTTATGTTGAGGGGGGTTGTATTTTTAAAACATTGTTTTAATGAATTTTATTGTGTGTTTTTATGCTGTAAGCCGCCCCAAGATGCCGTAGGCATGAGGGGGCGGCTAACGAATATTTATAAATAAATAAACAAAAATATCAAGGGACAGAACAACACACAGGCAGACTGGCTCAGCCAAACATCAATAGAGCCCCATGAATGGACCTTACACAAGGACCTGGTGGAGAGATTTAGGCTTCCGATGGTGGACCTATGTGCCAACCAGGAAAATACTCAACTACCGAACTTCATGTCCAAGACTTCATGAAGCTCAGCCATCGCAGTGGACGCTCTGAACCAAGCTTGGCCAACAGGCCTACTCTACGCTTTCCCGCCCCCTCCTCTGATAGCGAGGACAGTGTCAAAACTCATCAGGGAACAAGCTTACCTACTTCTGATAACCCCATGGTGGCCAAGAAAACCATGGTTCTCCGATTTGATAGAACTCAGTGTCACACATGTTAGGCTACCATCGAGACCGGATCTCCTCAGCCAGGGCCCGCCAGTCTGCTAGAACCTACACATCTTAAGACGGACAGCGTGGCTCTTGAGCGCTCAGCCTTAAAGAAAAGAGGCTACTCAGATGCTATTTAGTCAACCCTACAACAATCCAAGCATCCAGCCACCAGAAGGGCTTATGGGGCAACTTGGAAAACTTTTGCTCTATGGGCAACTCAGAGGTGTTATGATCCCTGCAAATCAGAGATCGCAGTCATTTTACAATTCTTACAGGAGGGATTAGATAGGGGCCTGAAACCTAACACCTTAGCAAGGCAAGCAGCGGCAATCGACTCAGTGATGAGAGCAGTTGCAAATAAGCAGGTCTCATCTCATAAACATGTGAAACAGTTCTTGAGGGCAGCTAGGTCAATATCTCCTCCAGTAATACATAGATGCCCCTCATGGAGCCTAAATCTAGTGCTAGATGCTCTAACAAGTCCACCTTTCGAACCATTAAAGCATGTATCTTTATATATGCTATCTCTTAAAGTGGTATTCCTCGTGGCAGTCACATTCGCTAGAAGGGTCTTAGAATTAGGAACTCTCTCTATGGAGGATAATTTTTGTATCTTTCAAGAGCAGTCAGTGATTCTTAGGACAGACCAGGCCTTTATCCTTATGCCATAGGGCTCAGGAGATTGTTTTACCCTCCTTTTGCCCTAAACCATCACATCCAAAGGAAAGAATATGGCACAAGTTAGATGTATGGAGGGCTCTAAAAATATACCTGGCTAGGACTTGGGGTCGTAGATCCACTACAGCCCTGTTTATCAATATCAGACCAGGACAGGGCGGTTCGAAAGCATCAAAAACACTTTTATCCAAATGGGTAAAGCAGTGCATTATTGAGGCTTATAAGGCAAAGAACAGGGTTCCACCTATCCAGATATGGGCACACTCGGTAAGGAGTGCGGCTACTTCTTATGCCTTTAAGGAAAGGGCCTCCTATGAGGAAATTTGCAGGGTGGCTACCTGGTCCTCCCTGCATACCTTTGTCAAACATTACAAACTACACGTGTTCAAATCCGCAGAGGCGGCGTTTGGCAGAAGGGTGTTGCAGGCGGTGCTGGATTCTCCGGGCGCTGTTTGCTCCCACCCTGAGGGAATATAAAGGCTTGGGTATATCCCGTTCGGAGGATTAGCTGGAGACAGAGGGAAAAAGGTGAATTAGTCACCTACCTCGGTGAATTCTTTTCTCCTCTGTCTACGGATAATCCTCTGAACCACCCTGTCAAACAGCACCAGGGATATTTTTTATTTTTTTTGTTAATAAAGATTATAGACTCAGTTGGGGGAGTGACAAGTTGCACACTGTTACTATTTTAGCACAGATATCAGGATTCCACGTAGCAGGCATGGATTAATCTGTTTACAAGATTACAAGTTTTGTTTAAGGACTATGCCCTCAGCTAGGATATGGACTGAGGAATGCTGGGGGATAGCTCTACATGCAGGTGCATCAAAGCGTTTCTTCTTCTGCCTCCCGGCGGCCATCCACAGAGCTACCCATGCGGAGGATTATCCGTAGACAGAGAAGAAAAGAATTCACCAAAGTAGGTGACCAATTCGCCTTTCCTGGCCAAACAGGAAACTAAGTAAATGTTACATCTTCAAGCCTTTTTTTCCATTACTCAAGTGCGTGCATCTAAAAATTGGCTGCATCATAAAGGGCTGCCGCATCTCAGGCTGACCTGGGCCAGACCGCATGGGCGAACAGGACCTGTGCTGGGCCTGTGTGCAATGTAGATTGGCTGCACAGCTCGGTAGCAGGGAGAATGGGGAATGCGTGTCCATCCGTCCATGTACCCAGTGCCCCACCATAACAGGCAGCCATGGTGGAGCTGGCCCAGGCACATGTGGAGGCCTGAGGCAGCCTGCTTTGACCCAATTGGAGCAGACCCTAGCCCAGGTTGTGATCCCAGAAATTCCGGTATCACAGCCTGGGCTAGCCGCCAGTCCAATCCAGGATACCCCGGACCAAACATCTGGTGGCACGTGCACACATGTGCAGGCAGAGTCAGTGCACAATCATGCCACAGTGAACTGGTTCAAGCCACTCTTAAATGCCATATCACAGGGCAGTGGACGGACAGCCGAACATTCCCCATTCTCCCTGCCAATCTGCTTTTCATACTGGCCCTGTTCACCCAGGCAGTCTGACCCAGGTCAGCCCGAGATGCGGCAGCCCTCTATGATGTGTGCTTTCACCCAAAGATGAATCCCAAGCTATCATGTTGGTGACACCATTGTGGGAATAGAGAGGGAAGAGGGAGAGATGGTTTGGCAGCGAATGGGGAAGAAGCGGAGTTTAGTCTTGGACATGTTAAATTTGGGATGACAGTAAACATCAAAGCAAAGATGTCACGGGTGCAAGCAGTGATGCAAAACTGGATGGAGGCAGAAAGGGGATACAGAGAGAGAGTTGGTTGTCATCAACAGATGAAAGCAGAAGCCATGAGATTCTGTAGCTCCTGCATATCATTTTTGAAATGTTGGTAAAATTCCTTGAAACTATTTTAAAATGGGGAGAGTCCTATACTCATGAATATTACAATTTTTATTCTTCTTAGGATTTCTCCTATCATTTTTGTTCATTGTTTTTTCAGACCCTTTGCTGAAGTTTTTTGAAATTATTTAATTGAAAATCTCATGTTTAGACTAAACTCCGCATTTTTAATCTAACACAAATATGTGACTGATAACACTAATAGATTCAAACAAATGGTGTTTGATCAAGTTCTCCTGAGGCTTAGTAGGACTGGATTGCATAGCACTTTGGACTGGGCAGATAGAGTTCATTTCTAAGCGTACTTTATTTCTTTGGTCATAAATCAGTGAATCCCTAAGGCTAAAATGCCTTATAATGTAACTGCTATTCAGATCTTCACTTTTACTGTGCAAGGCCCCTTCCGTCTTTAAGAAACAGTAAAAGTTATGTGCCTTTTAAAACTGATTAATTTTAGAGCATTAAGCAAGGCCAATGTTTTAACACTACTATTGGATTTCTTTTTCTTCTAATGTATATTATGCAAGTAGCCTTGATCGTATACATTGCTAAACAATCTGAGTACTTAATGTGTGCACATTAGACTATATATACGAAATACTCCCTCATTAATTGCGTTAGCAGGGAGCTGGAATATGCTCATGAAGAGATAGTACACTCAGACCTGAAATGAAAAAAATGTTCTACTTAATTTAAGGAGCAGCATTGATGGGCTGCAAATGAAGGTCATTGTAGTTTTAATCCTGCAATATGAGCTTTACGGGTAAGAAATGTCAAGTGAGGAAAAACTAAGGATAGGGGTTTTTTTTAGTTTTAGTTATACGGATAACACCCCAAGAAACATTCTTTGTCAAGATTAGAGAGGTGTCTGAATATGAGAGAATCATAAGGTAATCCATTGTAAAGAGGAGGGACATAAAGTGTGTATGAAATAAAGAAAGATCCAGATACGGGAGATTATATATGGTTATTAGTAAGTGCGGGGAATTGGAGAATTGTGAAATTAATTTCTGTTGGAATGATTTCCCTGATAGAGATGTCTTTTTTGTGTATTTTAAGGTTATTTGGGTTCAGTATATCTGTTCCACCCTGAGGCTCATTCCCATTTTTATTTTATATGATGCGATTTTTCTGTATCATCACTATTTTCTAAATTGCACAAAGATTGACAGCTAGTCTTATCTGCCTACATTTCTGAATTTATGCAATTTATTTCCAAACTTTGACACTGCCTCGCATATTGTTTGTCTGTCCAGTCCATTTTGATGTGGAAGCAATGTTGTAGTTGGAACTATTTATAAAATATGACCTTCTGAAGGATGTATTTCCGAGGAGATTTATTCTAACATCAAGTCAGAAATCAGTGTCAACCTAAGTGAATCAGTTTATTCTACTCCCTGCAAGCTCTAATCTAATGGAAGGAAAAGAGCGAAGCAAAATCCTAAGGTTTCAGGTGTGTGTGTATGCAAGTGAAATACTGGACTGAGAGGTTTGACAGTCTGTGTGTGTGTGTTGTAAAATATTATTAGGAATTCACATTCAGTATGGAATCACGTTTTTATCTTTGTGCTCAGATAAAGTGTATTACAGTGATGCAATAAAAGCTTATTCCATACATGTATAAGCTTGGTATGTATAGTATCCAGTATTTCAAATGGACTCTCCTGATAATGTTGGATTTTGCTTTTTCATCTCCCCAAAGTAACAGAGAAATGCATATGTGATTGAAATTAACCTGTTAGTAGTACCCTATCCAGTATGTAATATAGTGGATCCACTCAAGTAGAACTTGAATAACTTTGAATTTCTGGATAAGTCAAATTAATTCATTTCACCAGTCTATAGGGATCTATTGCTTCTTGATCTGGATAAGTACAATTCTGTACCCCGATAACCTGAAGTTTTAAGGTGTGTAGAGTATACCTACCCAGCTATTAAAATATCAAGACCTTTGCGAGTATTAATGATTTCTTGGCAGCATATGATTAAAGTACTGTAGTAAATTCAAGGGTGAGTCTTCCTGTTGGGCAGGCTGCAGATGGGTGATAGGAAACATCATTTCTCTTCATCTCCGCCTCTCTGGACATGCAGACAGCCACTGACAGCCAGGCAAAGGAACATGTATGCGTGCTTGTGAAATCATTTCAGTTTTTGACTCAGAGTCTAAGCCGGCTGTATGGGGCGTGAGCTCCAGGTTTCACCATCTCCAGCTTACCCAAGACTTACAGGATCAAAACCGACACAGTTACACACGCACACAACTCTGTCATGTTGTCTACTCTGTAGCCACTTTCTCATGTTTCATGGGAGGTGGGGGGAACTGCCATGAGGAGAATCAAGACTGTATTCTCATGGGAATTAGCACGTGTAGAAATGTGCTAGTCCATTTTTATGCTGTGAGAACACCCATGATTGTAAAAGCCACATTGGGGACCTGATTATGCGCAAGAGTTCTTGCAGCATAAAAGCGGAATAGTGCAGCCCTATGCGCGCTAATTCCCTTGAGAATACAGCTGTGATTGCCCTCAAGTAACACCCCCCCCACCCCCCGCCTCTTCCATGTAATGTGAGAAAGTGGCCTGACTCACATGAGCGAAGGGGACTGGAAACAGAGAAACCTGATGCTTATTTAATCAGCTTTCTGTTTTCTCCTTCTTGAGGTCCATTTCTGTAAGGTATGCTTAAGTACCGTTTCTGATAAATCAAACACTTTTAAATGGTCCAAGAAATTCAACTTCAGCAAACTGCTATTTTGGAGTGATATGGCATTCATTTAAAGATATTTTTTCCCTATTTGCTGGTCTTAGCAATAGGACTGACCTTTTTATCTTTCTGGATATATTGGCTAGAATAATGCAGAAGTAATTAAGTGATTTTGGAGTACAAGGTCCAGTTTAATGTCAATGAGATGTATGCTCCTGAGTCACATACGTTCTTCTAAACACCACCATTAGCATTGTTCCACATACTGAATTAAACACTAAAATCCTATGTTTTTGAGCATGGGTGTCCTCCTGATGGGTTTTCTCATTATGTTACAGTCAGCACTTTGTATGAATTCCAAAATTATAGTGTTAAAAACTCATATTTGCTTGGATTTATGATGTACCATACACCAAAATGTCATTTGCATGGAGCTTAGTATTGTTCTCTACCCCTTTCTTAAGTTTTTTATATTTTTGAATTGTCACACGCTAAGGTTAGCAGTAAATGAGTTAGAGATATCCTTGTTAGCTTCCTTTGGTGGTCCAAAATGGTACTGAAATGTGGCATTCACCAAGATTGAGGAGGGGATGGATAGAACGTTTGCATCTTGTATGCTGGAGCACTTTAGACAACTATGTTTCTTTCCCCCTGTCAAAGGTTCTGTCTGCATTTGATAAGGCTAGAGAACCATCTGCAGTTTCTGATTTGGCTGCATATATTTGGAATCCTTAGATTCACTGAGCCTCTGAGTGTTTTCTTTCTTGCATGATTATTTGCTTCTGGTTTACAGTTAGTCCATTTTGGAGGCAGGAGGGCTAGAAAATTAGAAGGTGTTGCGATGATAGGCTGTGTCTGAAGGAGAAGCATTTCAGATATGAAAATAAAAAAGATCCTGTATATTAGTAGCAAAGATGTATTGCCAATTTGCCTCATAGAAAGCAGTCTACAGGTGCAAATAATGGCCTTCGCATCAGAAGAAGAAAGTAAACCAGGGACTAATCCTTTCCCACAACTTCAGCCCTAGAAATACAAGATATTTGTGAGTAGGAGACAGAAGTGCTTTCAGTCATATTATTTTAATTTATTTTATAAACTTGTATCCCGCCCCTCCTGCCTTAGGCAGCTCCGGGTGACAATCAATATAAAATATAAAATGATGACAATATAAAAATGCATATAAACAGTATAAAACAATAAATGCAAGTAGTGTGCAGGAAAGCAAAGAAACCCAACAACCCTCCTCCCATTCCCTCCTCCCAATGCCTGGTGGAAGAGTTAGGTCTTACGCTGACTGCAGAACACAAGAAGGCTTGGGCTGAGGCGGACCTCCACTGGCACTGGAACGGCCACCGAGAAGGCCTGCCTGTCGATCCCCACCCATCTATAGCGGGGAACATCCAAGCGGGAGGCCCCAATGACCGCAAGAGCCGCTACAAATATTTATTATTCATATAGCACAAGCAATGTACCTGGCACTGTAGAATCCACAATCAGAGAGAGGTCCCTACCCCTAAGGGGCTTATAATCTGAGAAACAAGAGAGGGGGATACGAGGGAGAGGTAAACATCAGGAAAGACAAGAGTACATTCCTGAGGTTTAGAAGTTGCAGGCTAATGTGCTTTGCTTATTTACAGGAATTAGGTTCTGAGTGAGGGGGAAAGGATGCAGTTTCACTCATGACAAGCTAGGAAAGGCCTGACGGAAGAGGTGGGTTTTCAGGAGGGATTTGAAAGTTGCTAGGGAGGGAGTTCCAGGCATGAGGAGCAGCAAGGAAGACATTTAGAGGAACAAGGGGTTCTCAAGCAGGCAAGGGTGGGGGCAGAGGAGGAGCGAAGCTCCCAGGCAGGAGCATGGCAGGATACAAGAGCAGAGAGATATGGGGGAGCAAGGCCATGAAGAGCCTTGAAGGTGAAGACCACGAGCTTGTACTGAATGTGTTCCCGTAGAGGGAGCCAGTTTAGGGCGGAGAGGAGGGGCTGTGCATGGTCATAGCGGTGGGCAAGGTGGATGATTTTGTCTGCGGAGTGTTGAATGGACATGAGAGGGGTCAAATCAAAGCAAGGGAGGCCGGTGAAGCGGAAGCTACAGTAGTCAAGGTGAGCGATGACTAGAGCATGGACTAGGGTTTTTGCAGCGGCAACAGTAGGCAAGGCCGGATTTTAGCAATATTGTACAGAGCAAAGCAACAGGATATAGCAACAGCCTGGACCGGAGGCTTAAAGGAGAGGGAGGAGTCGAAGCTGAATCTCAGGCTACAGGCCTGAGAGACTGGCTGGATGATAACTCCCTCAATGGAAATTGAGGGGGAAGTAGGAGGGGAGTGTTTCAGGCGAAAGAAGAGGAGTTCAGTCTTGGCCATATTAAGCTTAAGTTGGCGACGAGACATCCAGGCAGAGATGTCAGTAAGACAGTCAGCAATACGAGTCTGGATGGAGGGGGAGAGCGTGGGAGGGGAGAGAGAGAGTTGCATGTCATCAGCATACAGGTGATACTGGAAGCTGTGGGTTTCAATGAGTTTACCCAGAGAAAGAGTGTAAAGGGAGAAGAGAAGGGGGCCCAAGACAGCGCCTTGGGGAACTCCCACAGAGAGGGGAAGTGACGTAGAAGAGTTACCAGCAAGAGAAACACTGAAGGAGTGGTTCGAGAGATACAAAGAGAACCAGTCGAGGACAGTGTCCCGGAAACCAAGGGAGCGCAGTGAATCCAGGAGGAGGCCATGATCGACAGTGTCAAAAGCAGCAGAAAGATCGAGGAGGACAAGAACAGAGTAGAGGCTCTTAGACTTAGCTAAGACAAGGTGATTGGTTATTTTGGCAAGGGCAGTCTCAGTCGAATGGAGAGAGCAGAAATCCAATTGGAGGGGGTCATGGGAGGAACTGGAAGAGAGAAAGTCCAGACAGTGTGTGTAGACAACTCACTCCAGAAGCTTGGAAGCGAAGGATAGGATATAGTGCCTCCAACCCTTCAGTACACCCTTCAGTGGCAGCACTGGACACTAAAATTATCCCCACACTTTCATTTGGGTGTACTAGTTTTGTTTTTCTTGCCCTAGATTGTTGCATAGCATTCCATTTCATTTTTAATTTGTATCCCACACTCTCCCGCCCAAAGGCGGCTCGAGGCAGATCACAACAGCAAATAAATACAATAATTGGGGTTTTTCCCCATGCAGGAGAACCCAACAATCAAAGCAACACACGAATACAGCAACGCTAGGGTCTATGTCCCACACGGGGACCCAGCATTTCAAAAACAATACACAATCGACACCCCCCCCCCAAACAACAGTAAATAATTACATCTTACCCCCTCCAATTATCCTCTGCTATAATCAGTCCTAACATTCCCATCCTGTTCACATCAGGGACCTTCTACAATACATCCTTCTGTCCCCTGCTGCCACCAGGGGACATCATCCCTCTCAACCTCTCTCTCACCAGGGAGAGTGGGAGGCCTTCTCACAATCCATAACAGCAAAGAATTCACATCAGCTAGTCCCATCAACAAGCCCTCCTCCCCAACCTCCCGGCTCAACCGAAGGGCACGACCAAAGGGCAGGCCCCTTTGATCGAGCCATGTCCCCAACACGTGCCTCCGGCCACCCCCGATGTTATGGGGAGCAGCCCAGAAGGAAGCCTCCCCAGGCCTCGCCCCCACAAGGGGGGGGACGAGCTGTTCTATGGGCCCTTGCTGACCAACTGCCAATGCCCCGCCCCCAGTACCAGTTGTTAATGTCTGTAGTCATCAGGAGGAGGGAGGAAGATCTTGTCACCTTGAATGGCCACCGCGCCGCCTATGGAGCCCCCGACCAGCTGCCACCCTCACTCCCCACAGCCACCCCCGATGTTATGGGGAGCAGCCCAGAAGGAAGCCTCCCCAGGCCCTGCCCCCACATTGCTGTCCTGATGCACCCTGATATATTCTCATTAAGTTAAGGGTAAGGGAGTAGAGATGAGGGCATGCACAAAAGGATAAGGGACAGATCCAGGGCTCAGATCTGTGATCTGGGCCCTCCTCTTCCTGAGTGCACTCAGTAGGCACCTGCGCCTCCAATTTTCTTTATGACTCTCAGAGCTTGTACTATTTTTTTTTCAGTTAGTCCCTGTGAGGGAAAAGGTTCCCCACTTCTGATATAGCACCTTCCTACAAGCTTCCAGACCACCGAACAAGGGGAAAAAACGCATGGAAAAGTCGTTAATATTCCCAAATCCCAGTAGCATCAGATTGCTTATAGGGTGGGGGACAAAAATCAGAGGGAGTAACTCTCGTTTCCCCTTTCAAAAACACTAAAACCACATATGGCTGCATGCAAATTGCAAAACAAGTATTTTTGAAGTGTTTACGCTCCAACAGAAAGATGGAATATACCAAGTCACCAAATAAATCCTCTGGAAAAGCTTCTATATTCTCTTTAATTTTTTCCACTATGTGAGGCCACCAAAATATTTCAACCAACTTAAACATTCAAAGTTCAACCAAAAGTTTCTCAAGCATCAGATCACTCAGAAAGAGGGACAAAATTCAAAGTGTGTGTCATAAGAGAAAGCATCACTATTTTTTTTTCCTTTCACAAACACTATAAGACAATATAAGGTCACGTGAAAAGAAAGTATATTTGAAGTGTTCACACTGCTGCAAAAATATTAAATATAAGAAATCTGAAAGTAAAGCTTTTGGAAAATCTTTTAAATTCTATTTGCATTTTTTCCTATTGCAAATTAATGCACAAAATATCTCCTCGCTAAGTATCCAATATCCAAACTAAATATTAATTATGTATAAAAAAAATCAAAAATATAAAATATTATACAAAACATATCCAAACATTGGGTAATTTCAGATGTCACGTGCTCCTGGGTCACCACAGTGGATTCCCAATCGTGGTGAGCCAGCGAACCCCCTCCCGTGGTCCAGGACAGCCCTGAACAGACGTGATGGGAGTGGGACCATGGCAAGGGAACGGACGGACAGACCATGACTCGGGGAAGGAAGGGGGGAGCACACCGGGCCACACAGGGAAACAACAACACAGGACAAGGAACACACAGACACCCAGGAAGGGACATGCACACCGGGCACTGGGCACAGCCAGGAGCAGCGGCACAGTGGGGGCAAGAGGGACAGCACCCCGGGAAGGCCAACACACACACAGCACCACCGACACGGTGGAGGGGGCGGAGTCATGGGTCACGGGAGGGGAGGGGACCAGACCGGGAACAGGCCAGGACTCGGGGAACAGCACCCAGAACCCCACAGGCAGCACGGGTCACCCAACAGCAACACAGGCAGACCAAGTCACGGGGGTCCCCATGGGGACTGAGCAGGGTCACAGGGGGAGGGCAACCAAACAGAGGAAGGCACCAGAGCGGTCCCAGGCAGGTCCATACGGCAAGGATTTCCCCCCCCCCCCGCTGATGCAGAAGCATGGGTGAGGACAGATGTGAGCTGGATCCTGCGGGCAGCACATGCAGCCCTCCCCCCGGAGGAAATCGGGAAGCGCTGTCCAGGGACCCCCAAGACCCGCACAGTCACGGAGGCACCCAGGGGGCGGAGGGGCAGGACACAGACATAGGTGAGTGGGTGGCTGTGCAAGGGAGGACGGCACCACGGGGAGAGGCGGTAGAGGTCACAGGCAGCAGGAACCAGCCAAAGGGGGGGCCGGGCACGGAGAGGAACACCACAGGCAGCGAAGGACAGGGGGTGCCCATGGAGGGGGCACGGTGACACAGGCGAGCGGAACGGAGGCAACCAACCCAGCCAGAACAGTTGTGAGGCCGGAATGACAAGGAGCGAGCAGCCAGTACCCCGAGCCGGCAGGGAGGTTCAGGGAACACACGTTGGGGCTGTCATCCATGCCACCGAAGACACAAGGGGCCCTCACATCCAGCTGTACGGGGTCACGAAAGGGTCTGGGACAGGTTGGCTCGCCAGATGCACGTAGTGGGACCACTGAAGCATGCCCCGGTGGTAGCCCAAGTGTGCCATGTGATGGGCAACGAAGTAATAGGCCTCAAACCAATCCGGCCCCATCAGCCCCACCTAGACATCAGCACAGATCCAGCGCCGCCAGCTCTGGTGCGGTGGGCTCCGACAAGGAATAGTCAGCAGCAGGGAGCCAAGGCAGGTGCCCGAGCTCCAACAGGGGGTAAAGCCGCCCCACGCAACCGCTGGTAGCCACGGGCCCCGTGGATGCAGCAGAAGAAGGAAACAGCCAGGGCAGGGCCCCCCTCCTCCAGACGGGTAGTGAACCCGGCCAGGCTACAGACCGAGAGGGCTGACAGTCTCCACCGTGGACTACGTCACATGCGAGCACCTCCTCTCCGGAATGCGCCCATCAGGAAAGGGACAGAGGCCCAGTGCCTCCGCATGGAGCCGGCATGCACCACCGCTCGCCTCATAGCCGAAGTAGCGAAGGCCAGAGCTCAGACTCGCATAGGCACCAGAGAGGGTATCCGGGTAGCACAGGAGCAGTTGCATGGCTGGGGTATGCCACAGGTCACATAGGACCATGGTCTCCCAGAAGGTCCAGCTATGGGGGCCGCCAGGCGATCCGGGTCGCGGGAGCCCTGGGGCAGCACTGCCGGCCATGGTCCAGCGGGCAGAGGGTCTGACCAGCAAGGAAAGAGGGGCCCCACGATCCCATATGGGCTGGGGAGTGAAGAAGGGGAGCTCCAAGGACACGCACTAAGCCTGCAGGCTGCAACAGGACATGGCTAGCGAGCGATGCATGGGGAGTGGACCCAGCACAGCTGCCGGAACCGAGCACACGGAATGTCCCGCAAGCACTTATAGAGATGTGATGACAACACGCAACCAGCTGCGGACCGCGCTGATAGGCGCATGCGGGCCTGGGGCATGAGGCCCCCATAATGGGAGCACAGGTCCACCCAGGGAAGGGGCACCGTCCGAAGGTGCACACTGGCTGGCAGGCAAGCGAAACTGACACGAGGAGCCCAGGGAAAGCCCCACTGGCAAAGCTGAGCAGCTCCCGGCCAACTGGCGGCGGGGCAGGCAGGCAAGGGCGGCCCATAAGCGTGCGCCAGGGCCTGCCTCACAGGTGCACGGCTGGGACACAGAGCTGGGGCGGGCCCGGGATATGGGCAGGAGAGCCGTGCCCCAGACCGCACCACGGGCACCCTCCACCATGGATGCGGGCTAGAGAGCTGCATGTTGCCAGTTCCTGGACCTAAGTGTGGAGTGGCACCAGCAGCACACCAGCCTCCAGCGACTCAGCATGGAGGTGCTCCATCTGAGCGCCCACATCCGGGGATGCCTTACAAGGACCTCTGTGGCCGCCCGGCGCACCCACTACAGGCACGGGCACTCCCAGGCCAGGCTTAGGGCCCTGCGGGCGTCTGGTCAGTACCAACCGTCCCTGCACCTTGCTTGAGGGCGCCCCGCTGTCCTCCAAGAGGCAGCCGGCTGACANTAATTAGACCAGGTGGAAGTTTCAAAATATGTGCGCCGCCCACACGAAATCGACCGCCGCTCGTCTAAAAGTGGCCAAAGTCCCTTGCTATCCACTAGTGAAAAAGAATCCATATGATACTCATTGCTTCTTTGTTGATTTGCTTACAGCAAGTTAATTCAGTCTGATCCTGATGTTTCCTTGATGTTACTTCAAAATAAGCTCAGTGATCTGAATTTCATACTAAAAGCTTGGCACAGTGTGAAGAAACAAAGCTAAGCAGGAAAAGAGCTACTTCGCTACCTGCCAGTTCCTTCTTTATGTCTATGTAATCTCCTTCTGCCTGGACCATTTGATGCTGTGTGTTTTGAAACTTAGATCAAAGTTCAGAACTAAGGAAAAGTTGCATTATATCTTAATGGGTCTGAGATATGTCTATACGTATGTTGTGGCTGTGTGATTGCCCAGAAACCTTTACCATTATGTCTAGGTAAACCCTCCATAGTGATTACGGGTAATTTCAGATGTCACATGCTCCCGGGTCACCACAGTGGATTCCCAACCATGGCAAGTCAGCCAGCCCCCTCCTGTGGTCCAGGACAGCCCTGAGCAGACATGACGTGAGTGGGACCACGGCAAGGAAACGGCCGGCCGGACCACAACCCGGGACAGTGCAAGAGACATTATGCCAATTCTGGGCCATGGTTAGAACACCCAGAAGCCACCGAGGCGGGGCAGGGCAGGAGGCAGCCATGGCTGGCTGAGGACAAATGAAGGCAGAAGTGCCAAAAGGCAATGCCCACACAAGGGAAATAGGAAGGGAGGGGGACGAGGGAGAAGAGCTGCAGAGGCGGCACATGCAACAGGGACAGGGAAGCCAAGGACACAGCAGAACACAAACCACACACACATGCCCGGGTGCAAACACACCGGAATGGGAACGGAAGGAAGGGGGGAGCACACAGGGAAACTACACAGTGACAGGACAGGGAATGGACAGACACCCAGGAAGAGACACGCGCACCGGGCACAGCCAGGAGCAGCAGCACGGGGGGGGGGAGGCGGGGACAGCATGCCAGGAAGGCCAACATCACAGACACAGGGGGTGGGAGCCATGAGCCACGGGAGGGGAGGGGACTGGCCCAGGAACAGGCTGGGACATGGGGAAAGGCACCCAGAACCCCACAGACAGCACAGGCATCATGGGCCACCCAACAGCAACACAGGCAGCCCAAGTCACAGAGGTCCCCACGGGGACAGAGTAGGGTCACAGGGGGAGGGCAACCAAATGGAGGAAGGCACAGGAGCGGTCCCAGGCAGGTCCATATGGCAAGGATCCCCCCGCTGATGCAGAAGCATGGGTGGGGACAGATGCGAGCTGGATCCTGCGGGCAGCACATGTAGCCCCCCCCGGAGGAAGCCTGGAGGCAGTGTCCAGGGGCCCCAAGACCTGTACAGTCATGGAGGCACCCAGGGGATGGGGGGGGAGCAGGGCACGGACACAGGTGAGCGGGCGGCCATGCAAGGGAGGACGACACCACAGGGAGAGCTGGTAGAGGTCACAGGCAGCAGGAACCAGCCAAAGGGGGGGCTGGGCATGGAAAGGAACACCACAGGCAGCGAAGGACAAGGGGTGCCCGTGGAGGGGGCACAGCGACACAGGTGAGCAGAATGGAGGCAACCGACCCAGCCAGAACAGCTGTGAGGACGCAAGGAGCACACGGTCAGTGCCCTGAGCTGGCAGGGAGGTGCAGGGAGCACACGATGGGGCTGTCATCCATGACACTGAAGACACATGGGGCCTCACATCCAGCTGCATGGGGTCTCGAAGGGGGCTGGGACGGGTTGGCCTGCCAGATGCACGTAGTGGGGCCACTGAAGCATGCCCCGGTGATAGCCCGAGTGTGCCATGTGATGGGAAATGAAGTAGTAGGCCTCAAATGGATCCAGGCCAGACAGCCCCACCTGGACATCAGCACGGGTCCACACAGTTGCCAATGCCACCAGCTCCAGTCCAGTGGGCTCCAACATGGAATAGTCAGCAGCAGGAGGCCAAGGAAGGTGCCCGAGCTCCAACAGGCAGTAATACACCACCCCATGTGACCGCTGGTAGCCACAGGCCCCATGGATGCAGCAGAAGAAGGAAACAACCAGGGCAGGGCCCCCCCTCCTCCAGACAGGTAGTGAACCCGGTCAAGCCACAGACAGAGAGGGCGGACATGGTTTCCACCATGGACCACGCCACATGAGAGCACCTCATCTCTGGAACACACCCATCAGGAAAGGGACAGAGGCCCAGTGCCTCCGCATGGAGCTGGCATGCGCTACTGCTCGCCTCATAGCCGAAGTAGCGAAGGCCAGAGCTCAGAATTGCATAGGCACCAGAGAGGGTATCCAGGCAGAGCAGGAGCAGTTTCATGGCTGGGGAATGCCACAGGTCACATAGGGTCATGGTCTCCCAGAAGGTCCAGCCATGGGGGGCACCAGGTGATCCGGGGCGCGGGAGCCCCAGGGCAGCACTGCCAGCCATGGTCCAATGGGCAGAGGGTCTGACCAGCAAGGAAAGAGGGGCCCCCGATCCCATGTGGGCTGGGGAGGGAAGCAGGGGAGCTCCAAGGACACGCAATAAGCCCACAGGACACAACAAGGCACGGCTAGCGAGCGATGTGTGGGGAGCGGACCCAGGACAGCTGCAGGAACCGAGCGTGTGGAATGTCCAACAAGCACTGATAGCAGGGGGGTGATGAAAACAGGCAACCAGCTGCGGACCGCATTGACGGGCGCACATGGGCCCGGGGCATGAACCCCCATAACAAGAGCGCAGGTGCACCCAGGGGAGGGGCACTGTCTGTAGGCACACACCAACCGGCAGGCGAGCGCAATTGGCACCAGGAGCCTAGGGGACAGGTGAGGCAACCACCGGCACAGGTGAGCAGCCTCCGGCCAGCTGGCGGTGGGGCAGGCGGCCAAGGGCGGCCAATAAGGGTGTGCCGGGGCCTGCCTCACAGGTGCACAGATGGGGCATGGAACTGGGGCGGGTCCGGGACACAGGCAGGAGAGTCGTGTGCTGGACCGCACCACAGGCACCCTCCACCATGGACGCGGGCCAGAGGGCCGCATGTTGCCAGTTCCTGGACCTAAGTGTGGAGTGGCACCAGCAGCACACCAGCCTCCAGCGGCTCACCACGGAGCTACTCCACCTGAGCCATGGGGAGCGCGGTAATGCTCGCCATGCCCATGCAAAGGTGGCTCTGGGTCACGGACCGGGCACAGGAATGGTGGGCCAGGGCCCTGGCACGGTGAGATGATGCAGCGTGGAGGCCACACTTCCGCATGGACAGGCAGTCCCTCCTGCGGCTCGCTGAGCTGTTGGCGCCCTGGTTGGAGCGGCTTCCCACCCCCATGAGCTGCCCCATACAAATGGTCCAGCGCATGGCTATAGCAGTCTGGGCACTGGCAACACCGGATTCCTGCCGGTCCATGGCGCAGCACTTCAGTGTGGGACTGAGCACTGTCACGGGCATCCTCCGGGACTTCTGCGAGGCCGTGGAGGGCATGCTACTGGACTGTGTGATCCAGCTGGTGGACCAGGTAGCTGTGGTGGCTGGCTTTGAGGCTGGCAGGTTCCTCAACTGTCTGGGTGCTGTGGATGGTACCCACATCGAGATCCTCCAACCCCCCAATGGGGATGCTGGCGAGTACATCAACAGGCACTGGTACCATTCCTTGCAGCTCCAGGTGGTTGTGGACCACTGGGGCCAGTTCACAGATATTTTCACCAGCCACTCCGGCCACAACCACGATGCCCGGATCCTCGCCATCTCACCTCTCTATGCCTGGATGTACCGAGGGAACTTTGCCGACATGGAGATGACCAGGATCGAGGGGATGTTGATGCTCCCCTACATCCTGGGGGACTTGGCCTACCCGCTACTCCGCTGGCTCATGAAGACATACCTGGTCCCCAGGATCCCTGTGGAGGTGCTGTTCAACTCCCGGCTACACGCCTTGAGGATCGTGGTCGAGAGGGCCTTCTGTTCCCTCAAGCAGCGCTGGAGGTGCCTTGCTGGTTGCCTGGACTTCGCTGTGGAGACCTCAGCCCTTGTGATCGGTGCCTGCTGTGTCCTGCACAACATATGGGAGACTGATGTGGCCGCCTTGGCGTTCTCCATGCTAGAGCGTGGACCCATGCCGCTCTATGTGAATGCTGAGAACCTGCGGGAATACCACTATGCCAAGCGGATCCATGCTGCCCTGGCGAGGCGTATAGCCAGTGAGCCCGGGGCCTGAGCGTGCTGGGCCGGCCCCAGGGTCCCCCGTGGGCTGCCACGGGACACCCCCGGACCCCGGGTCACCACCCCATCCACACAGGCAGGTCACAACACCAGCCGTCCCGGCACCTATGCCCACCCACAGCCATGTGGGGGCCTCCCCACAGCAGGCAATAAAGCTGTTGTAGGTGCAAACCCATTTGCTTATTGTCCTTACAGTGCTCCCTGAGCCCTTCCCCCTGTCCCCCCTTCCCGCTCCATGGCCCGCCCTTCCTTCCCCTCCCCCGTCCCCTGCCCCCCCGACGCCTAGTAGGACTGGGAGGCGGATGCGCAGGANACATCAGCACAGATCCAGCGCCGCCAGCTCTGGTGCGGTGGGCTCCGACAAGGAATAGTCAGCAGCAGGGAGCCAAGGCAGGTGCCCGAGCTCCAACAGGGGGTAAAGCCGCCCCACGCAACCGCTGGTAGCCACGGGCCCCGTGGATGCAGCAGAAGAAGGAAACAGCCAGGGCAGGGCCCCCCTCCTCCAGACGGGTAGTGAACCCGGCCAGGCTACAGACCGAGAGGGCTGACAGTCTCCACCGTGGACTACGTCACATGCGAGCACCTCCTCTCCGGAATGCGCCCATCAGGAAAGGGACAGAGGCCCAGTGCCTCCGCATGGAGCCGGCATGCACCACCGCTCGCCTCATAGCCGAAGTAGCGAAGGCCAGAGCTCAGACTCGCATAGGCACCAGAGAGGGTATCCGGGTAGCACAGGAGCAGTAGCATGGCTGGGGTATGCCACAGGTCACATAGGACCATGGTCTCCCAGAAGGTCCAGCTATGGGGGCCGCCAGGCGATCCGGGTCGCGGGAGCCCTGGGGCAGCACTGCCGGCCATGGTCCAGCGGGCAGAGGGTCTGACCAGCAAGGAAAGAGGGGCCCCACGATCCCATATGGGCTGGGGAGTGAAGAAGGGGAGCTCCAAGGACACGCACTAAGCCTGCAGGCTGCAACAGGACATGGCTAGCGAGCGATGCATGGGGAGTGGACCCAGCACAGCTGCCGGAACCGAGCACACGGAATGTCCCGCAAGCACTTATAGAGATGTGATGACAACACGCAACCAGCTGCGGACCGCGCTGATAGGCGCATGCGGGCCTGGGGCATGAGGCCCCCATAATGGGAGCACAGGTCCACCCAGGGAAGGGGCACCGTCCGAAGGTGCACACTGGCTGGCAGGCAAGCGAAACTGACACGAGGAGCCCAGGGAAAGCCCCACTGGCAAAGCTGAGCAGCTCCCGGCCAACTGGCGGCGGGGCAGGCAGGCAAGGGCGGCCCATAAGCGTGCGCCAGGGCCTGCCTCACAGGTGCACGGCTGGGACACAGAGCTGGGGCGGGCCCGGGATATGGGCAGGAGAGCCGTGCCCCAGACCGCACCACGGGCACCCTCCACCATGGATGCGGGCTAGAGAGCTGCATGTTGCCAGTTCCTGGACCTAAGTGTGGAGTGGCACCAGCAGCACACCAGCCTCCAGCGACTCAGCATGGAGGTGCTCCATCTGAGCGCCCACATCCGGGGATGCCTTACAAGGACCTCTGTGGCCGCCCGGCGCACCCACTACAGGCACGGGCACTCCCAGGCCAGGCTTAGGGCCCTGCGGGCGTCTGGTCAGTACCAACCGTCCCTGCACCTTGCTTGAGGGCGCCCCGCTGTCCTCCAAGAGGCAGCCGGCTGACAACTGGCACCGGGTGGCCATGGGGAGCGCGGTAATGCTCGCCATGCCCATGCAAAGGTGGCTCTGGGTCACGGACCGGGCACAGGAATGGTGGGCCAGGGCCCTGGCACGGTGAGATGATGCAGCGTGGAGGCCACACTTCCGCATGGACAGGCAGTCCCTCCTGCGGCTCGCTGAGCTGTTGGCGCCCTGGTTGGAGCGGCTTCCCACCCCCATGAGCTGCCCCATACAAATGGTCCAGCGCATGGCTATAGCAGTCTGGGCACTGGCAACACCGGATTCCTGCCGGTCCATGGCGCAGCACTTCAGTGTGGGACTGAGCACTGTCACGGGCATCCTCCGGGACTTCTGCGAGGCCGTGGAGGGCATGCTACTGGACTGTGTGATCCAGCTGGTGGACCAGGTAGCTGTGGTGGCTGGCTTTGAGGCTGGCAGGTTCCTCAACTGTCTGGGTGCTGTGGATGGTACCCACATCGAGATCCTCCAACCCCCCAATGGGGATGCTGGCGAGTACATCAACAGGCACTGGTACCATTCCTTGCAGCTCCAGGTGGTTGTGGACCACTGGGGCCAGTTCACAGATATTTTCACCAGCCACTCCGGCCACAACCACGATGCCCGGATCCTCGCCATCTCACCTCTCTATGCCTGGATGTACCGAGGGAACTTTGCCGACATGGAGATGACCAGGATCGAGGGGATGTTGATGCTCCCCTACATCCTGGGGGACTTGGCCTACCCGCTACTCCGCTGGCTCATGAAGACATACCTGGTCCCCAGGATCCCTGTGGAGGTGCTGTTCAACTCCCGGCTACACGCCTTGAGGATCGTGGTCGAGAGGGCCTTCTGTTCCCTCAAGCAGCGCTGGAGGTGCCTTGCTGGTTGCCTGGACTTCGCTGTGGAGACCTCAGCCCTTGTGATCGGTGCCTGCTGTGTCCTGCACAACATATGGGAGACTGATGTGGCCGCCTTGGCGTTCTCCATGCTAGAGCGTGGACCCATGCCGCTCTATGTGAATGCTGAGAACCTGCGGGAATACCACTATGCCAAGCGGATCCATGCTGCCCTGGCGAGGCGTATAGCCAGTGAGCCCGGGGCCTGAGCGTGCTGGGCCGGCCCCAGGGTCCCCCGTGGGCTGCCACGGGACACCCCCGGACCCCGGGTCACCACCCCATCCACACAGGCAGGTCACAACACCAGCCGTCCCGGCACCTATGCCCACCCACAGCCATGTGGGGGCCTCCCCACAGCAGGCAATAAAGCTGTTGTAGGTGCAAACCCATTTGCTTATTGTCCTTACAGTGCTCCCTGAGCCCTTCCCCCTGTCCCCCCTTCCCGCTCCATGGCCCGCCCTTCCTTCCCCTCCCCCGTCCCCTGCCCCCCCGACCCTGCTGCTTCCTGGGCTGCCCCCTCAGCCACCTAGCAGAGCACCGTGGAGCTCTGGGAGCTCTCCTCACCACTGCTGTCTGTCTCCCTGACCGTGTCCTGGGCAGCCTCCAGGTTCGGACCGCCCTGTGTGGTGGGGGCAGTGCCGGCAGTGCTGGAGGGGCTTCTCTGGGTGGCTGCTGTCTCCGGACGCCTAGTAGGACTGGGAGGCGGATGCGCAGGACCAGAGGCCGTGCTGGTGCCTGGGGCAGTGGTGGGGGCGGTGAGGGAGGCGACTGAGGCGCTGGAGCCGGTAAGGTGCCAGGCGGAGCGGCTGCCATGCAGTAGGCACTCATGGTCCCTGCATGCAGCAGCAGTGAGGTACCTATGTCCAGGGACCTGTCCATCATCCGGGTGTGCTCCTTGCCCAGCCGCTCGATGGTCTGGTTCAGCCGCTCCAACGCCTCCATCTGCCTCGTGTGCTCCCTTCTCTCCCGCCTCTGTTCCTGGTGCATTTCCGCTGCCTACTGCCGGTCCTTGGCCTCCACATGCTGCAGGGCCCTGTCCGTGGCCGCCTCCATGCGGTTGATGACAGCGATCATCTGCTCCCTCTGCTCCGTGTTGGTCTGAACGATCTTCTCCGCCAGATCCTCCCTCCGGCGCCATACCCATGTCCTGTGCTCGTGCAGTCACTGTGCCAGGGGCACGGGCTCGGCTGGTGGGGCGCTGCCTGTTGCCCTGTTGGGGAAACAATTGCTGACGGTTGGTCAGACTCGGTCACATACCACCTGTCCCAAAGCTGTGCTGCTGGTGGTTGCGGTGCCCCCCCGGCACGTGGGCAGGTGAGGTCCTTCTCCTGGGGGCCCCCCTGTGCCCCTCCCGCCCCGAGCCACAGGGCGCACCGTACCGGGGTGGGGGTGTCATTGCCTCATCCGCCCGTCCGTGCCCTCAGTGCACCCCCATTGGGTGACCCCCCCGTGCCCTGGTAGCTCACCTTGGTCCACCTGCTGCTGCTGTGGCTGTTCCCGCCATTCCCCCTCGCCTGGCTAACCCGCGTGCCAGGGCATGTGTGCACCTGTTGGGGAACGGATGGGGGAGTGCGTTACCCTTGTACGGTCCAGGTCCCCATCCCACCATGGCCCCCACTTGCTGGCACTGGGAGCCGGTGCCCCCCAGTCAGCTGTGCCTGTCCCCCCTGTCGGGTGCCCCTGCAACCCGACTCCCTTCCCGCGTTACCTGGGGGCCGCGGGGATGGGCCTGCACCCTGTGGGGGCTCCCTAGCCTCCTATGGTCATGTGCCCTCCCAACCGCTTGCCTACCCTCTGTGTCCGTCTCGGCGAGCTCCTCCATGGGACTGTGGTCCCCCCGGGTCCACTGGCTCAAGGTGATCAGTGTGCCAGCCTCGGATCCGCCCGACTCGGACTGCGGCCGTGAGCTTTCAGTGCTGGTTCACAAGGGGTGCCTGCTGCTCCCCGAGGTCCTGGGACGTTCCTCAGGAGGGGCTGGGTCCCTGGGGTCTGTGCCTGCAGGTGGGGCTGCCAGCCAGGGGTGGGGGTATATTGGCCCGTTCCCTGCCGTGGACCATGGCGCTCCCCACGAGACATGGGGCGACTATGAAGCCCTTCATATGTAGTACGCGGTCTAGGGCATCATAGTAGGGGACGGTCCGTGCTCCATGTCTGGACTGCCGGTTGTTGTCTTTTATGGCCTTGTACCCCCTCTTGAGCTCCTTGGCCTTGGAGTGGCATTCAGCCGCGGTCCTGCGGTGCCCCACTGCCTCCATGTCCCACACGATCTCCGTGAACACGTGCTTGTTCCTCTTGTTCATAGCAAGCTCCAGCTGATGCTCCAGGGACCCCCAGATCCAAATGAAGTCCTGGGTCTCCTTGTGCCCCCATTGTCCCCCTCACTGGTACCAGTGTCTCCCACGTGTGCCCTCCTTCTGTGGTTTCCCCTCCGCCGATCTCCTCCAGGGGCTCCGGCTCCCGGGACTATTTCCGGATCTATGGGTCATAGAGGGAGGGTTAGTGTCCTCGGTCCTTCCGACCTGTGGCCTGCCTCCCTGCCCCCCTCCCGCCGGGCACCCCTCCTGCCCCTCGCTCTTCTTACCAGTTTCCGGGGTGCCTTCAGGCCCTGGCGGGTTGTCCCCTCAGGGGCGACCAGCACCGGCTCCTGCTGCTGCTGCCCCGCCACCGCTTCCACTGCCCCCCCTCCTCCTCCTTCCCCCTGCCTCATTTGGCATCCGCTCTCCTCTCCCTTCCACCTTGCTCCGTCCCACCACGTTCCCCTGCTGCTGTGTACCCTTTAAATCTCCCTCCTCAGTCTGTGTGTTGCTTGTTGCCTGGCAGCGACGCTGTGTGCTCTCGCCATGGTTGGGGATCATTTCTTATGATTCTGGCTGGTGTTCAGTCGTTACGGTCGGCAGTTTCCCGGTGGGAATCACTTTCACCACGATTCCAGAGATGGTCCTGTCCCGACTCCAGAACCGTGGTTGGATTTGGCCCGTACAGGTGATTGACCGTGGTGAACATCTGGATGCCACTGATCAGACGTTCACGGCTCTTTGGCCACAGTTCACTGGATTGTCCATGGTTCACTGTGGTTGTCCATGGTCTCGTTACATCTGAAATTACCCATTTATTCAGTTAACACACAAAATATCCACACCATGTTACCAATATCCACACTAAATAGAATATATAACAGAAAAATATAAAAATATTTTTAAAAATATAAAATATATCCAAAAATATATTCTGTCAACACATAGGCGTTCATCACCTCTAGGTGGGATTACTGCAACATGCTCTATGTGGGGCTGCCCTTGGTGACTGTTCGGAAGCTGCAGCTGGTGCACAATGCCGCAGCCCGCCTCCTAACGGGGATGGGCCATAGGGAGCACATTACACCAGTGTTCCAGACTCTGCACTGGCTGCCTATAGCATTCCAGGCCCGATTCAAGGTACTGGTGTTGACCTTTAAAGCCCTACATGGCCTGGGTCCCTCCTACCTGAGAGACTGCCTCACTCCCCGGGTTCTGGAGTGATTTCTCCAATCCTCTGGGGGTGCGTTGGAGGTCCGCCAGGTAAACCGGGGGGCCACGATGGAGAGGCCGTTCTCCTTGTGGTTGCACCACGGCTGTGGAACTCCCTCCCAGAGGAGGCCCGCCTGGCTCCCAGGTTGTTGGCCTTCCGTCGGGCCTGTAAGACCTGGCTGTTCGTCCAGGCCTTTGGTGGATTCGGGGGAGGGGGGGGGTAAAGGGATAGAAGGTGGGACTTTTAGCTAACGGGTCTTATCTCTTTTTATCGTATTTATTGTCTTTGTAACCCACCACCCCTTGTATATTTTTATTTGTTTTTATCTGTTTTAAATTATGTAAGCTGTCCTGAGCTGCCGTGAGGCTGGATGGGGCGGGGTAGAAACTTGTATTTTTCATAAGCATCTCCTTTTAAAGGGGAGATATGGTAGCCCTACTCAGGAGGGGGAACAATTAAAAGGGACTGTACCAAAGTGAAAAGGAACAAAAGTGTTTGGGGGGGGTGGGATGGGGAGAGGAATAATAAAAATAAGTTAAAAAGGAATTACTCACCGAAGTCAAGAAATCCAGTCCGCTCTCTGGTGCAGCAGCCTCTGGACTGGCCCAGACTGGTTCCACGCTGCTGCTGTGTCTTCTGTTTCCTTTCCCTCTCCCCTCTCCTAAATAGGGTGATGGGAGAGAGAGCTCCTTGGGGCTCTGATTGGTTTTAGGGCACTTCGAAAAGGCACCTTAAAACCATCCTAATTATTTTATTTATTTATTTATTTATTTAATAAATTTAAACCCCGCCCCTCCTGTCATGCAGCCCAGGGCAGCTTCCAACAATTTTAAAACACAATAAAACCATTAAAACTCACATAATCAAAATAATACTTATTAAAATATTAAAACTATTAAATATTAAATATTAAAACAGGGCTAAAGTTATAAATATAGTAACAAGCTAAAATAACGAAAATGGGTGGGGGAGCTTAAAACACCTCACCCTACCCACTCTCCCTCCCAAAGGCCTGGGCGAACAGCCAGGTTTTACAACTTCGCCGGAATGTCAACAGGCTAGGGGCCAGGTGAGCTTCCTCCGGAAGGGAGTTCCAAAGCCGCAGCCTGGCCAGCGAGAATGCCCTCTCCATTGTGGCCCCCCGCTTAACACAGGGGACCTCCCAAGAAGGCACCCCCGGCAGACCGCAGGAGTCGCTCTGGGGCGCGGAGGGCGAGGCGGTCCCTGAGGTATGAGGGGCCCAGACCGTGTAGGGCTTTATAGATCATCACCAAAACCTTGAACTTGGCTCGGCACGCTATCGGCAACCAGTGCAGAGCTCGGAGGACAGGTGTAATATGCTCTCGACGGCCCGTCCCCGTAAGGAGACGAGCCGCAGCATTCTGCACTAGCTGCAGCCTCCGGACCAAGAACAAGGGAAGCCCCACGTAGAGCG
>QEPC01013399.1:757763-780217 GCA_003113815.1 Sphenodon punctatus
TAGGTATAGGAATAGTGGCTCAGCAGGATAAAGAGTCAGACAGAGCAGAGCGAAAGAGGTGAGTTTTAAGGAGAGATTTGAAGGTATGAAGGGAGGGGGCAAGGCGGATGTCCATATTGAATTTCATCTGCCATTTAGATGCCCAATCACCTAGTCTCACAAGATCCTCTTGCAGTTCTTCACAGTCCACTCATGTTGTAACTATCTTCAATTTCTCCAGGAGGGCTTAGACAAGGGACTACACCCCAACGCCCTGTCTAGACAGGCAGCAGCTCTAGATGGCACTCTAGGGGTGATAGGTCACGTTAAATTTTCCACTCACCCATGCATTAGATGCTTTATAAAGAGGTCCCGTGTTCTGTCCAGCCCCCCCTGGTAATAGTACATCAGTTCCACACGTGGACCTTAAACCTGGTTCTCAGGTCACTAACTAAACCCCTTTGAACCTTTATCGGACACTTCCCTGTATTTCCTCTCCATTAAGCTGGCCGTTTTTATTGCCATCACGTGAGCCCGGAGAATCTCTGAACTGGGGGCTCTCTCCATGGACTCTACTCTGTGCATTTTCAAGATGGAATTGGTAGTGCTCAGATTTGACCCTTCCTTTATCCCTAAAGTAAATCTTCCCTTCCACAGGGCACAAAAGGTTATCCTCCCCTCTTTCTGCCCCAGACCCAAACACGCATTAGAAAAAGTGTGGCATCGCTTGGAAGTTAGACGAGCACTAAAAGTTTATTTGAATAGGACTTAATCTTTCAGAAAGTCCTCAGCCTTATTTATGTTATGACAACCACAGGAAGAGGCTAAAGGCTTCAAAATCAATAATAGCTAAATGCATTTCCTCCTACATAGCAAAGGCCTATAGGGCTGTGGACTTTTGTCCTCCCCAGCATATCCTCCCTCATTCCTCCCTTACTACTGTAACACGCTCTACGTGGGGCTACCTATGGTGACAGCTCGGAAACTGCAGCTGGTGCAGAATGTGGCGGCCCGACCCTTGGTGAGACTGGGTCACCAGGAGCACATTACACTAGTACTCCGATCTCTGCGCTGGCTGCCAATAGTCTTCTGGGCTCGATTCAAAATGTTGGTTTTTACCTATAAAGCCCTATACGGCCTGGGCCCTGTCTACTTGCGAGTTCGCCTCACACCCTGGGTTCTAGACCGGCCCCTGCGGTCATCTGGGGGTGCCATGTTGGAGGTCCCTCAGGTTTCCTGGCGGCCATGCAGGATAGGGCATTCTCGGTGGCTGCACCACACCTCCGGAATTCCCTCCAGGTGGGAGCTCATCTGGCCCTGAACCTCCCGACCTTTCATAGGAATTGTAAGACCTGGCTGTTCCGTCAGGCGTTTGGTGAGGGAGTGGGGTGATGGGTAGGATGTGGGTGGGGGGGGTTCTTTGTGTTTTTATTAATTATTATTATTATTATTATCATCATCCTCCTCCTCCTATTGGGGATATATTTTAATTGTTGCAGTATGTTGTATTTTATATGTATATTTATTATTTTTGTTAGCCACCCCGGGCTGCTTGTGGAAGAGGGGCGGGATACAAAATCTGTAAAATAAAAATAAATAAAATAAAATTCCACTAGGGGCATGACCACCTCCTGGGCCTTTCACTCCAGAGCCCCTTATGATGAAATCTGCAGAACTGCGACCTGGTATAATCCTTATGCGTTCACTAAGCACTACAAAATTGATGTTCTTGACTCAGCTTTTGGCAGACATATCCTGCAGAGGGTTCTTGACTGAGCTTCAGACTCCTTATTTTTTTTTCTCAGACAGAATTCAACAGATAGATATAAATTTTAGTTTTCTCCCTCCCTATACCAGTAGGGCACTGGAACTTCCCAGTGTAATGAATACCTGGCCTGGGAATCCATAGAAAGGATAATTGTGTCACTTACCTCATGAATTATCATCCTATGGTATTCCACAGGCCAGATATTTGGCCCCGCCAGAAAACTATTAGCCAGCTAACCAGTTCCCTAGTTCAGCAAGAAGAATTTTCACTTGTTATAGGACTGCATTAGGTTCTATTAAAGCCAGTTAGGTTTGTCACATTTAGAGTAGTTCTTTTAATTAGGTTAGAGATGTTGTTCAGAGTTTAGCTTTGGACCAACTGGAGATGGAGGGCACAGTGTCCCTTGAGCATGCTCAGTCGAAACATCAGATGCTGCCTCCTACTAGTCGTATAGGGAATCTCTCCCAGTGTAATTAATACCTGGCCCATGGAATACCATAGAAGGGTAATTCATGAGGTAAGTGACCCAGTTGTCTTTTCTCCAGAGACTCGGGTCAGCTTACAACAACACCAAGCCGACTAGAAAATCAAAAATATAAAATACGGTAAAATACATAATCTAGAAGAAACTGTGATAGACAAATCTAGGTGTGACCAGCTATACCCAACAGTGGGATTTAAATATTTTTAGACCCCACCAGTTTTATAAGGTCAAAACTGACAGACAAACAAGAATAAGGAGTTAAGCTGATAAAGTGGAAAATATTGAACATGACAGACATCAGACAAAAATGCATCCTGGCAGTTGTATCCACAGGTGCTCTTTGAGGTTGACAACAAAATATCTTCATCCAAACTGACTTGCCTTTGGCTTGGCTGACTTTCCCTTTCCATGCCAGCCTGATCATGTGATCAGCCCCCTTCTGATCACCTGACCCTATGCTCCAGCTTAACCCTTTCTCTGCTGGCCTAGATGAGCAAGTGGTGAACTGCTGACATACTGTGGCTGCAGCAACTGACCCCCAGCACTTCACCAAGGGAGCCCAGATACCAGAGAGAAACCTAAGCCTCATTAGTAGTCAATGTGTCATCATGATATTATCTGTTACTGACAAATCTGGCAGATGCTTATCCACTTCCCATTCACCTGTCCTGAAATACACTGCCTATGGTCCTTCACCCTCCTGAGAATATAACTTCTTACATCAAAAAACCTTCAGTTTGAGAAGAGTTAAGGCTCTTACAAAATCATTTGTGCTCCAAAAAGTATGGAAATTGTAAGTTACGGCTCCCGTCTTAAATTGTGTGCCATGACAGCAGAAAAAACATTGCACAGTCTCACATGTTATGCTCACGTACAACTTAGGACCCACACTTTGCCTTGGTCTTTTAGCCCCAATCCTCTTCCACTGCAGGTTGGGGGCAACACTGAAGCTTGGGACAGCAAACTCCTCCCCACCCCCGTATTATGGACCTGATCCCTGTCTCCACTGTAGCCACAATTTCTCCTTCATTTATAGCTCGCCTCTCAGGTAGCAGTTGTCCCCCAAATCTTGTCCCCGAATACAGATCACCTATTTCTCAGCCTTCTCCCCCTCATATATGCCTCCTTAGCTCCTTGGTGCCCCTTCCTCATAAACACACTGCTACATACCCCTGGCTGACTCTGAGTCTTGTTTCCCCATATACACCCTTGCAGCATCTGGCTGCCCATTTCCCATACACAAACTGCTCCTCACCCCGGCTGCCCCCAGCCTTGTCTGCCAGTATACATCCTGTCCCCATCAACTTTGTCCCCCCCCCCCCCATATACAGTTCCCTAGTACTTTGAAGTACCATTGTCCTCAAACCAACTAAAACCACATAGAAAAAAAAAATAGATACACTTTGTCCCCACTCCTGGCTGTCCCTCAAACGTTGTCCCTGTATAAACATCACCCATTTCTCAGACTTCTCTCAGCTACCCTCATAGCTGCTGCAAAGTCGCATCCGGCAGAGGTCTTCTGGGTGGTGAGGGGGCTGGTCAGTCTGGCCTCCCTCTGCCTGGAGGGGGAGATATCCCAGGCCCACTGTGAGGAGTCTTACTTTGCAGATAAGATTGCTCGGATTCAGCACGATTTCGGAGCCGGGATTGATGCAGAGGAAGGAGTGCTTGGGGTTATGGATGCCCTGTCCAGTCCATCTTTGTGAGATCAGCTTCAGGAAGTGATGCCAGCTGATCCCGTGGGTGTCCTGGGGTCTGTTAGGGCCACCTTTTCTGAATTAGATCCATGCCCATCCTGGTTGGTGAAAGCCTCGAGGGAGACCTTGGGGCCAGTGCTGATGGAGGTGATCAACGCCACCCTTCGGGAGGGGAGGGTGCCGGACTGCCTCAAGAGGCGGTGGTGCGGCCCCTGTTAAAGAAACCATCTTTGGACATTGATGCACTGGCCAGTTACCGACCTGTCTCTAACCTTCCCTTTTTAGGGAAGGTTATTGAACAGGTAGTGACACAGCAGCACCGGGGTCACCTGGATGACATCAGTTTTCTAGACCCCTTTCAATCAGGGTTTCGCCCAGGGTATGGCATCAAGACTGCGCTGATGGCCTTGGTGGGCGACCGCCGCTGAGAGATGGATTCAGGGCGTTCAACACTAATTGTCCTGTTAGATCTCTCGGCTGCTTTTGATACAGTGGACCATGGGTCATTGTTGAGATGATTGCGGTTCCTGGGGGTGGTGGACAGGATGGTCCACAAGTTTAAAAAGGTAGCAGGAGGACTAAACATCTACCACTGTGGCTAAATGGAGACACAAAGGAGGCTATTAGAGCCAAAAAGGCATCCTTTAAGAAATGGAAAGCTAGCCCCAATGAGGAAAATACAAAGGAGCATAAACACTGGCAACGTAACTGTAAGGTGCTAATAAGGCAGGCCAAGAAAGAATTTGAAAGGAGACTTGCTAAAGAGGCAAAAACAAATAATAAAACCTTTTTCAAGTATATCAGAGGCAAGAAGCCTGCTAGGGAGTCGGTTGGGCCATTAGATGACCAGGGAGTAAAAGGGGCACTCAGGGAGGACAAGGACATTGCAGAGAAGCTAAACGAGTTCTTTGCTTCGGTCTTCACTGCGGAGGATGTTGGGGAGATACCCACGCCGGAACCCTACTTTGTAGGTGATGAATTGGATGAACTGTCACAAATCAGCGTGACCCTGGAGGAGGTTCTAGAGCAAATTGACAAGCTTAATACGAACAAATCACCAGGGCCAGATGGTATTCACCCCAGAGTTCTGAAGGAACTCAAATGTGAAATTGCAAACCTACTAGTAGTAATTTGTAACCTAACGTTGGCATCTGGCACTGTACCTGAGGACTGGAGGGTGGCAAATGTAACCCCAATATTTAAAAAGGGTTCCAGAGGTGATCCTGGAAACTACAGACCGGTAAGCTTGACGTCTGTGCCGGGCAAAATGGTGGAAACTATCATTAAGAACAGAATCACTGGGCATATTGATAAACATGGCTTAATGGCAAAGAGTCAGCATGGATTTAGCAAAGGGAAGTCATGCCTCACTAATCTCTTGGAATTCTTTGAGGGCGTAAACAAGCATGTGGACAGGGGAGACCCAGCAGATATAGTGTACCTGGATTTCCAGAAAGCTTTTGATAAGGTCCCACATAAACGACTCTTGAGAAAATTAAAAAGTCATGGGATAGGAGGTAGTGTTTTGCTATGGATTGGTAACTGGTTAAAGGATAGGAAGCAAAGAGTGGGACTAAATGGCCAGTTTTCACAATGGAGGGATGTAAAAAGTGGTGTGCCCCAAGGATCTGTACTGGGACCAGTTCTTTTCAATGTATTCATTAATGATCTGGAAAAGGGTGTTAAGAGTGAGGTGATCAAATTTGCAGATGACACCAAGTTATTCAGAGTAGTCAGAACACGAGCAGACTGTGAGGAGCTGCAGCAAGATCTTACAAGACTGGGTGCCTGGGCATCTAAATGGCAGATGAGATTTAATGTGGACAAGTGCAAAGTGATGCACATTGGGAAAAATAATCCAAATTATGAGTACACAATGCTGGGTACTAAGCTAGGAGTTACCACTCAGGAAAAGGATCTGGGAGTGATTGTGGATAATACACTGAAATCCTCAGCCCAGTGTGCCGCAGCGGTCAAAAAAGCAAATAGAATGTTAGGAATTATTCGCAAGGGAATAGAGAATAAAACTGAGGATGTCATAATGCCTCTATACAAATCAATGGTGCGACCGCACCTTGAATATTGTGTGCAGTTCTGGTCGCCCCATCTCAAAAAAGACATAGCGGAACTAGAAAAGGTACAGAGAAGGGCAACAAAAATGATCCAGGGTATGGAACAGCACCCGTATGAGGAGAGGCTTGATAGGTTGGGGCTCTTCAGCTTGGAAAAGAGACGGCTGAGAGGAGATATGATAGAGGTCTATAAAATCATGAGTGGTGTGGAACTTGTAAACAGGGAATGGTTATTTACCCTCTCAACTAGTACTAAAACTAGGGGACACTCCATGAAACTCACAGGTGGCAGAGTAAAAACAGACAAAAGAAAGTATTTTTTCACTCAGTGTACAATTAGGTTGTGGAGTTTACTGCCAGGGGAGGTGATCAAGGCCAGCAGTATAGCTGAGTTTAAAAGAGGTTTGGACAAGTTTCTGGAAGATAGTTCCATTAGCAGCTATTAGCCAGATAGGATTGGGAAACAAAACCCTTTACTGTCGGGAGTCTGGGGATGACCCACAGGGAATGGATAGCATGGTGACCTGTTGGGTGCTTC
This sequence comes from Sphenodon punctatus, assembly GCA_003113815.1. NCBI lineage: Eukaryota > Metazoa > Chordata > Lepidosauria > Sphenodontia > Sphenodontidae > Sphenodon > Sphenodon punctatus. The sequence continues at coordinate 764,302 of QEPC01013399.1, forward strand.
TCCCAGGCCCCCGTGACTGGCCACTGTCGGAGGCAGGATACTGGGCTTGATGGACCACTGGTCTGACCCAGTATGGCACTTCTTATGTTCTTATGTCCTTGGATGGTTCCAGGGGGTGGCTAATAAATGTAAATAAATAAATAAATAAATTCCTCTCAGGAAGGAGCCAGCGGGTGGTGCCGGGGGCTGAAACATCTAGACCCCGGGACCTCTCTTACGGCGTACCACAAAGTTCTATTTTGTCTCCATTATTGTTTAACATCTATATGCAACCCCTGGGGGAGGTTGTGAGATGGTTTGGTGTGCGTTGCCACCAATATGCTGATGATATTCAGCTATACCTCTCGTTTTCAACTGACCCAGGTCCTGCAGTCTTGCTGCTTTCCCAATGGCTGACGGCAGTGACTGACTAGATGCGGCAGAGCAGACTGCGGCTGTATTCTGATAAGACGGAGCTGATGTTGGTGGATCGGGCGACTGGGGTGATGGCTCCCCTCGTTGAGGGGGTCCACCCCCCGCTGGCTCTCCAGGTCTGGAGCTTGGGAGTCCTGTTGGACCCCAGCCTTTGTCTGGATTGCCAGGTAGAGACAGTGGTGAAGGGAGCCTTTCGCCAGTTACATCTTGCGCGAAGGCTCCGGCCATATGTTTCGGATTCCGACCTGGCCACCCTCATCCATGCCTTCATCACCTCAAAGCTGGATTACTGCAACGCGCTCTACGTGGGGCTTCCCCTGGTGACGGTTCGGAAGCTGCAACTGGTGCAGAATGCGGCAGCCTGTCTTTTGACGGACAGACAGTAGGGAGCACATAACACCAGTACTCTGAGCTCTGCACTGGTTGCCTATAGTGTTTTGAGCCCGATTCAAGGTGCTGGTTTTAACCTTTAAAGTCCTACACAGCTTGGGCCCCTCCTATCTGAGAGACCACCTCACTCCTCAGATCCTGGGGCAATGCTTGCGGTCCACCGGGGGCGCCTTCTTGGAGGTCCCCTGGATTAGCTGGGGGGCCACAATGGAGAGGGCATTCTCAGTGGCTGCACCGCATCTGTGGAACTCTGTCCCGGAGGTAGCTCAACGGGCCCCGGGTCTGCTGGCCTTCCACCGGGCCTGTAAGACCTGGCTGTTCGTCCAGGCCTTCAGGGAAGGGAGTGGGTAGGGTGGGGGGACCAAGGGGGATTAGTTTTTTCACTGTTCTTAGCTTATTTAACTGGTTTTGGTTTCCCTTTTTGTTGATGTTTTTAAATTGTATTTATTGTTTTAAAATGTGCACGTTGTGAGCTGCCCCAAACGGTCTGTTGACGGTAGGGGGCAGGATATAAATTTCAATATAAATAAATAAATAAATAACTATATAACACACACACCCCAGCACCTGGGTACCCCTTCCCCATACAAACACTTCTCCCCACCCCTATATATCCCCCATTCTTGTCCATGGATACACATCAGCCATCTCTCAGGATTGTCCCCAAATATACACGCTCCCAGCACCTGTCTTCCCGCTGCTGATACATACAGTACTCCCCCTCCCCCAACTGCCCCCCAGCCTTGTCTGTGAATACACGTCACCCATTTCTCAGCCTTGTCCCCCATAAACACTCCCCCAGCACCTGTCTGCCTCCTCACAATACAGACAGTTCCCCCACTCCTACAAATGGGGGAACCTCCTAACAAATGTCAGGATGATAGGATAAATCATCTTGATTTTATAATGAGTAGAATTTACGTGGCTTTAATGGAGAGTAACTTGTTAAATGTAGAGGCACTCCTGCATTTCTATAATCTGAAGCTGTTGGTTATGATTATAGCTCAGGGAAGGTATATTATTGATCTTCACGTTGAAACAGACAGGGGATACATTTTACTTACATTTATTATAAATGCATGATATAGATCCACTGAACAGCAGAAACCCTCAAGCCAGTTGATTACAGACTCACATGTGGGGACTATCCCCCATTCCCTTCCAGTTTAGGAGGAAAGACTCAGCAATGTGGGTCACAGACTGTCCTTTGCTTCACTCACAGAATAGATTGTTATTGAGGACCCATCAATGAAGATTGGTTGTACAGAAACCTTGTCCAGTACAGAAACAGTTGGCACAGAAATCCAGAGCCAGGCAGGTTCCTCAACTAAGAGTACAGCCACATGAGCTGTGGAGAGCCCAATCCCTGCACATTTCTGTGGCAAGCAAGCACAGCCGCCACACCGTGGGGCCAGTGCGGGGAGCTGGGCAGATGGTCATTTTCTACGCTCCCTGCAGGGCAGCTGGGTGAGCGGGCTGCTCTCTGATCTCCTGCCTCAGCTGGGGTGGGCTGAGGTGCCGACCACATGAGTGGTACCCGGTCCCACCTCTCTTCCCCAGCCCAACCAAATTCCTGCCCCTGGCCATGACGTGAACATGCGTGATGCACAACAGTGCCTGCCACCCAAAGCCCCGCCATGGAGATCGCCACATGGTGGGGCAGAAGGTGCCTGGGTACATGGTCTACCACGCCTTGGGCAGTCTTGCCCCATTTGAGGTAAGGCTGCTACACGATGATTCCTCTGCCTTTTTCAAGGATGCATTGCGTAGCAGTCAGCTACTTGCAGTGGGGGAACATCTAGCAGCCGGTGGCCACATGATATGCTGTATCGCAGGGTCTGGCAGCCCAGAGTAGGTTAAGGCTGCCCAAGGTGTGGTAGTCTGTGTGTGGCTGCACCCTAATAAATGGTTGGTTAGGGCTTGTGAATCCCATTTGACCTGCCACTGAGCATCAATGGAAAGGGTTTTTTAATGACAGGTTGCCTCATGGGCTGAGGAGACTTGAGTGTAACGGGTAGTGAATTGCAGAGGTTAGAAATAAACAGAGTAGGCATTTTGGCAATGAGATGGTTCTCATCGTAGAGTGAAGCTGTACATCAGCCAGCGGGATACGTAATCAGTGTGTCCAAACTGCCCAGGTGCTGAATGGCACAGAATCAGTGCTGATGTTAGAAGACTTTGGGCATTTGAGCCTCAGGCGACTTCTGCCAGTCTGTCATTCTCATAGAAAGCAATATAGAATACCCTCACAAGTCTTCAGAATCTCTCACTCACTCACTCACTCACACATGTTCTGAAGATATGCTAGAGAAAAATACAGTGTGAGAGGATTTCTCTGTCAGTGGTGATGTCAAATGAATGGACCACTTTTTCTAATCTGATAATCATACATTCAGAACTGGCTTCTTGGTTGTTACCTCCCTTCTGCTTTTTCCAACAGTATTACAGGGAAATATTTGGACCATGTTCTGACCCCATCACATTAAGTACTATTTTACTCCTACATTAGTCCAATTATTTTTATTGAAACTTCTCTGAGAGTACTTAACATGAGTAAGAACAGCAGATCCCACCCTTTGTTTTATACATACCTTTACTGGATTATTTATTGCCCACATATTTCCAAATTTTGCTAATGCAACATACCAGGTATACATTTTTAAAAGATATATATAAACTGACAAAGCAAAACCTGAAGACTTTCTAACTGTATATCAAGGCATTAACAGTTCAGGTGGGAGCAGATAGAAACATTTATTAGTTTTTATAATGCTTTTTAGCATACACAGTAGTGCATCACCTCAGGTTTCTGTTTCGTGGTACAGTAGAAACCCTGAATGTGGATCTGTCAAGGGACATACTTTTTTGTCTTGATTAAGCGAGGCATCTGCATAAGGTGTCGGTAAGAACTACTATAACAGTGATACTGTGTTCCCGAAAGTCATGGGGAACATAAGACATGTCCAGAACAAGGCAGAATCTGGGTTAGGGGTCCAGATAAAAGGGTTTCTACTGCATTTGTTATAAGAATACCTTTAAATCTTATAATTACTTCATGTGTACTTTGAACTGTCTCTGTTTTCCTTTTACTCTTCATAAAACTTTACAGTAATAAAAAAGAGTCACTGATAATGATCTCAAATGGAGCAGACCTTGTTCTTGCACTTTTAACACCAAGGATTTTCTTTTTTCTTCTGAAATAGAAAAACATGAAGGAGGCCATTTTCAAAGAGAAATGGAGTAATAAGGGATGTAAGACCCCAAAATCTAGGTGCTGAATGTCCTTTGTGTCTTTGCTAATGTGCCTCAGAATGACAGTGCTGATGTCCCCCAGAGACTAGGCCTACATACATAGAATTGCTTGTGAATGCAGCTTAGATTTCAGTGAACAAAGTGATTACCAGCAGGATTCTGTTAATTATGCAAAATGCTACAAACCATTTTAATTTACAAAAGCTTAAATTCCAGTTTTCTAATTGGCAAAAGCTACTAACAACAATCATAAACAAAATTTATTTCCTTTTCTTTACGAGATGTTGTCTGTTAATCTTTTACTTCGTTTATTGTATGCTGTGGCGTGGACAATTAATAAGATTGAGGTCTATTAACCAAATTGTAGTTTCTTGGAGTATCAGTCTCTTCTTAGAAATAGAAAGACAGAGGGTTTATCTGTATTTAACTGCTAGTTTTATGAAAACAAAACTTAAGCAACCGAAGAAGTCTTGAGGTTGGTTAAAACTTAGGACAGGGCTGAAGTTTTGTTTTTGCTGGTAATGGCTGGCACTTTAATTTCTTTTTTTGTTCTTTTTTTGAATTTTAACTATATAAGAATTTCCTCCTTGCTCTAGGGGAGAAGAAATTAGATTTAGCCCCTTCGTTAATAGCTCTTCCTGCAGAAGCTCAGCTATGCTAGCCAGCACATTTCTCCTCTGCTTCCTCTCTGCAGACGTGCAGGTAATAGTTGCTCTTTTTACTTGTAAAATATTAATGTTTTAAAAGATTAAAAATATGGCTTGCTTAGGTAAATACTAGTAGTGCCTTACTTCAGTTTTCCTGACCATGCCATAGTGGATGTGTGCTTAAGTCCAACCACAAAGCTATAGGGTGCTTTTAGACGAGCGGGTCACCATGGCGCAACCCGCGCGCACAATTTTTCAAAATCCCATGAGGCGGGATTACACTAGACGGAAGTACAGGATCACGCACATTGAAAGCGGTCACACATTGTTTGCCAACTGCCAATTAAATACCTCAGTTGTGAGGTATTTAATTCACAGTTGACAAACCATGCACGACCAGCTTCAATGCATGGGATCCCGTACTTCCGCCTTGTGTAAGCCCGCCTCGCTCATCTAAAAGCGCCCATAGAAAGATGTTAGTGGTTGTTAGTATTAGGATATTTTCAGACGTGACGGGGCAGCATTCGCCCCGTCACAGAAACAACCCTGGGATTCCCCACCGGGATCACTCCGGCACGGCCAACAGACGTGCCGGGGGATCCCGGCGGGGAATCGGGGAGGGGGCGGAGCCACGTGGCGCAACGTGTGCCCGCACAGCCGCGCCCCCCCATGCTCCCCCACCACCCACCCTCTGGGGAGACGGGCGGGCGCCTGCCCGAAATGACCACAGCCTGGAATCCCGGCGGGGATTCCAGGCCGTGATCGCCATCCAGACGTGACGGGCCCCTTCATCCCCGCCGGGAATCCCATTCACCACGCGATCGGTGCCGGCCCCGTGAGTTCAGCCGATTGCGTGGTGAATGTGATTCCCGGCGGGGATTGAGCGTGGCTAACATCCGGGGGGGAACTTCCGGTTCTCCAACAGACGTTACGGGACCATTCCCCACCACAGGGAATTGACTGTGGTTGAGCGTGATCTCGTAACATCTGAAAATACCCTTACTGTCTGTAAGCAGTGGGACACAGGCAAGGTACAAATAAGCAATCATCATATAAAAAAGAACCTCCAAATGTCTAGAATTTACATTTTAAAAATGGTACCCAGGAATGTCTTGCCTTGGAACTGACTTCCATGGAACTGACTTCATCCCAGGTGGTTCTGCTTTATTTCCCTCACTCACTAGAGTGGGATGGGTTAGCCTCTGCATAAGGAGAAATGGGGGGATATGCCCACCCCTTCTAGAACATGAGACGTGCAGAGAACCTTAGGGGTGAACCTCTCTCTGCCTTGTTGTTGACAGTAGTGTTCCTGGTTGTTGCTGGATAGGTTTCTGCTGCTCTTAGGATCTTTTATTATTAGAATTAACTATTTACATAAGCAAGTGCATTTACCTGATCTCAAATATTCTCATTCAAAGGACACAGCCAAAAGTAGGATGCTTAAGTTGACCAGATTTTGAAAGCCTGAAAGTGAGATGCTCATATGAGCTTTATCCCAGTACTCTGATTTGCAGAAATGTATAAGTTAACCTAGTTTGTTTAAATTATGCACATTTAAAATAGCCCATTGCCTAATTTTGAAGCTACAGTGGAAAACAAAATTATTATTATTATTATTATTATTATTATTTTTAAAAGCAAACAAAAAGTTGGACAATTTAACACAGCCAGACTTGGCAGAGGCTACCTGCCACAATCCCCAGTTGCATGGGGAGAGCGTGAATGCATCACGCTGCGCAGAGAGGCAGGATGTTTAAATAGTCCTGCCTAGCCTCCCAGGGGCAAGGTAATGGAATAGCTCCCAGTGTGACTGTCCTGCCTAAAGAGAGATGTCTGGTCACTTTAAGGATGCTAGCAGCTGGTAGCTTCCCCTCGCTACTAGTTCAGTGCCTCACACACACTCTGCCTGTTCCTGAGTAGAGTACTTCTTTAGGACCCATGGAGATAGCTGCCACATCATCTTAACATCTTTTTTCTCCCCTTGCCATGCTTGAGCAGAACACAGCATCAGTGCATACTGCACCAACTGGTATGACATTGAAGAATTTTGGATTTGGGGAGGAAGGTATTCTTAGAGTGAATACCTCTCTGAAGCTGCTATCTTGAAAACATTTTTTCACAAGTTGTCTCAGTAACTTCAGTGACTGACAGTAAATTCAGTATTATTTAAATCACTGAATTTATCCCCATGTTACTTTACTGTATTTACTAGTAAACTGAAGTACATAACTCATAGCTTTTCACACACAAATAAGTAGCACATTATTCTGAAATTAGATGATATTCACATTCACAACTGGCAGTATGAAAAACAGCTTCGGTGATGGAGAGGTTTGCTCTTAATTTGCTTAGGTTAAAATTGCATAAGCTAGAAGGTCTCCTGTGATTTGCATTCAAGCTTTTAAGACCTAGTTCCCTTGAAAAATATGCTGATGCAGTTCCTTGACATTGTATAAAACCTGCACATTTTTACTTCTGTTACTTAGTAAAAATCTAATCTGGCAAATCACTGCCATATATTATAATTTGGACGTATGCAAGACTAGAATGCATATTTTCACAGAATGTATTTAATGTGTGGAGAAGCAACCCGTGTCCCTATTGTATGTATGTTGCATGTGAGTGTCAGCTCAGTGGCTACGGTGAGGTGGGGAAAATTATACATGGGGGCCAAATGCAGCATGTAGCTAGTTTTTATATGACCCTTTTTCAAGTTCCTAGATCTGCCCCCTGGATCCATTTCCTGCCCTCAAGCACTGAAAGATTGAGCTCTGGAAAAGGGAGCAAAGATGAAAGTGTGTACACAAGGATAAGGGACAGATCCATGGCATTAGATCCATGATCTGGACCATCCTCTTCCTGAGTGCACCCCTTATACACCCCCGTTGGACCATCCTCTTCCTGAGTGCACCCCTTATACACTCCCATCCCCAACTTGTATGTGGCCCTTGGGGGTTGTACTAATTTTCAAAGTAGTTCCTAGGAGGGAAAAGTTCCTCCCATCCCTGGCTTAAGACATGACTATTGCAACCATGTGCTAAAAGAGTCTTGGTATTGTGGAGTTAGTGAGAGACACCAGAAGCCATTTTAGGTTTAAACACAGAGCTCCCTTACAGGAAGCCCCTCCTTTATCACTCTTCCCTGCTTACACACTTCCTGGTCCCCTCTGGGCCTTGTGGAGGGCCAGAGACTCTGTGATCACTCCACTTCTCCATACCTTTGTATTCAACAGAACATAAATGTATGCAACTCTCTAAACTTAGAACTAACTGTCTCTTTGTACCTGTACTTCATAACTGTAAATGAAAGTCTAAAGGTCCAGTCTTTGAGGTGGTGTGACTAGTCTTCCTGACCTCGTCCTTATCCCCATTGAATTTTCATTTACCATTTCATGAGAAGGGAACTCATTTTCTGACTGGATATTCTGAGGTGTATCAGTCTTGTCTGGTGAGTTGGAACATGTCTCAGATGAGCCCGGTTTCTTTGGAGAAGTCCATGTGGAGTCTCCACGAGGTAGGATCAAGGAGTATCAGCTGTTTTTCTGACAGTTCCTTATGTCTGAGAGCTTTGTAACCAAACCTTGTCTCCTGGTATCAGTTCCGGTAATGTTTTCGCTCTGTGTATTTGTTGAAGTTGTATTGCTGCCATCTCTTTAGTTCCTCATCCCGTTTTTGAAATTCTTGAAGGTTGGGCCATCTTGGTTCCAGCTGGCTTGGTACCACAGGTAAGGGTGTTCTGAGTCGTCTTCCCATGAGAAGTTCAGCCGGAGACAAACCTGAGGCAAGTGGTGTAGATCTATATATCAGGAGCACCAGGTAAGGGTCCCTGTTCTTTTGCAAGAGGCCTTTCAGAGTCTGCACCGCACTCTCTACCTCCCCATTACTCTTGGGATAGTGTGGACTACTGGTACAGCGGTCAAAGTCATATGTCCTTGCAAAGTTGTTCAGGTTTTCTTCTGATGAGAACTGAGGTCCGTTGTCAGACATGAGAACTTCTAGGACACCGTGTCTGGCAGACATTGCTTTTAGTTTGTTAATGACCTGTGTTGATGAGGTTTGGTTAAGTAAAGCCATATCGATATATCTGGAGAAGTTATCTACTACAATCACATATGTCTGGTCTTTCCACAAAAAACAAATCAGTTGCTACCTTTTCCCAAGGTCTGTCTGGTAATTTTGTAGAAAGTAGTGGTCTGGTGACTGCTGTCAAGTTTTAATACATTCCTCACAGTTCTGTACTAAGGTTTGTATCTCCTTACTCAACCCTGGCCACCATATGGACTGTTGAGCTCTGGCTCTGCACTTATTTATTACTTAGTGTCCCACATGAATCTTAGCAAGCATCTCCTTCCAAAGCACTTTAGGGATCACAGTGCATTGTCCTTTAAGAAGTAGGCCATCTGCCAAGTGAAGGTCATTCCAATCTTGCCAACAGGGTTCTAAGGCAGGTGGAATGTGTCTTCTACAGCCCCACCCTTTTTGGCAGAAGCAAACTATCTTCTGACAAGTCTCATTTTTCATTTGTTCTTCTTTAATCTGCTGAAGCCCTCCTGCATATGTTGGTATTGTCTTTTGTAGGAGGTTAATGTACACTTCTACCTCTTTCACTAAAGTCTTTTCTTCCTCAGTTTTCCCTGGTACATGTTCAGTGTTGAATGAAAATCGCATTAGGCGTAGTCTTCTCTTCCCATCACTACTGCTGAAATTCCTTGTTCTAGCTATCTCTGATTGTACACTATGTTTATACTGAAGTTTTGGGTTGGCAGATTTTTCTGATTTTATGTTTTGTTTACTTGCTGCATTCATCTTGTGTGATACAGTCTTATTTGTGACCTACAAGTCAAGCTGTGGTTTTCTTATGTTTTCTTGTAGCCTCACATTTGCTATTGCCTTTGCTAATGTTAGATCTGGGTCTAACTGAAGTTGTGCTGATAGCTGTGTCTCTTATGCCCACAACACTCCTATCTCTTATGAGTTCTTCTTTTAATGCTCCATAATTACATGCTCTGCTAATGTGTGGACAGCAGTGATAAAAGCTTCTGCTGTTCCTCCTAGCACCTCATGTTAAATTTTGCTCTTTCATATATCACATTCTGTCTTCCTATAAAATGGGCATCAAAAGCTTCCTTCACCTTCTTATAATCCTTCTTTTCCTCTGCAGTTAGAGGTAAAGCACAGAGGTTATCATCTGCAGCATCTCCCATTGCAAAAATCAGAGCATTGTGCTCTGCCAGAGTGAAACTAAAATTCCGTCCATTTTCCATTTCCGACAGAACTTGCTACTTTGATCAGTTTGTCCAGTTGGACCGATTAAAACAGATTGCTGAGATTTGCGCATCTGCAGAATGGCTGGCGGCCATTTAGCACATGCACAAATTGCCAATCGATATTCCAGTTGGAACACCAATCAAAATACTGGCAGCCATTCTGATTTCGCAGAACTTTTCTGCAAAATTGGAATTGTTGTTTCAAACCAGCCCTAGCACCATGCATGTCAAATCCACATTCACAGCAAAAGACGTCATTGTGCTGCAGCATAACCATGGTCAGCGGGCTGTTACCTGTGATGTGGGAGCACAACAGACCTCTGTATGTGGGACATATTTACAGGTAGTCAGACTGTACTGAAGTGCTGACCATTTGGAGAAGCAGTGGCATCTCTGCATATGCACCACGTCTAATTCTATGTTCTGTACAGCACCAGGCCACACTACTGGCGCTATATAAATGTTTATAATAATAATAATAATAATGCAAGCGAGAGTGAGCGATAAGCAATGCCTCTCACTATGAATGAGGATTTGCAACCCACTTAAGCCTAGTGTGGCACTTCTGTATGTATTTTATCTGTGCACTATCCCATTGTACTCCTGGATGAATGACGATTATGCCCTATTATTTCCATCTTCACTTATTCTCCTGGAGGGAAGCAGTAAAGACACTATTAAAAGATGCAAGCTGTACCTGGTAATAAGTGTTTTCACGCTCAAGTCAATGGTTTTCACAAAATGGCAGCATTAATTTAGAGAAACATACTCACCACAGTGTAGAAGCTGAACCTGCCAGGTTTTACTAAATAGGATACAATAAATACAGGTACAAAAATGGTGCACTTTTTCTAAATATTAAAAATACTCATACTCATGTTGGTATGGAAGTATCAGAGCCAAAAAATGCACTACTTAGTTAAGTGGGGATCATGAAAACAGAACATAACTGGAGCACCCTCAGGCTAGTTTGTGGACAATGCATAGCCCTCTGGTGCCACTGCCTCTCCAACCCCTCCTCTGAAGATTCCAATACCCATGGAGAGTCTTCTTGGGGTCCTGATAGGACAACCCCATTTTCTATGCAGAAGTAAATCCACAGGTATAGAGAGACCTCTCTTCCATACATGGGATAAGTGGTTATGTATTTCCATTAGTTATTATTTTGTTAGTATTTACTAAAGTGACATACTATAATTTTAGTTGTCTTGAGAATTTCGAATTGAAATTAGAGGAGTAAAATTTTATGAAAACAGGGAAGTGTTTATGAACATTGCAAGAGATTTAAAGTTTGATTTAGAAGTGATAGAACTGCAGGAAGAATTCTGTGATAAAGATATATATTTTAGATTGAAACTGGTAGATGGCAGTAGAGTACCTGGCTCAATTATTTTTCTATAGATGTGCAAGTAGAAAAAAAAGGTTATTAGTTTTGTAGGGAAAAATAAAAATTCCTATCATTTCTCTCTTTCTGAAAGGTCTGCAGAGGGTTTTTGAGGATATCATATTCTATAAGCTCTAATGAAACCTAATTTTATTGCTTTTCTTTGCTCTATGCTAATTTTACAGTCTGCTATTTGCTAAGTGAAAGCTAAGAGGTAGATATTTCTAAATAAACTAACATCTCTCTATAGGGTTTCAGGTATATTAAGCATAGAATAATTAACCCTACTGTACTTAAATAGCACTGAAATCAACACAAAATTAAATGTTAGTTTATACACAATACGCAATATTTGTGCGTAGAATGCTAGGTGTGTAATCCTGTTCCTCTGGGACATTTAAATGTCTTAAATTGAAGCATATTTTCAGATGGTAGGGCATTTCCCTACCTTGTGTTGGATGTTGTAAGATGGCAAAGAGATGGTAAGTCTATCGGCTAGTGAAGTAAATATGTTAATTTTGTTGTTGTCTTGATTTGGTAGAGGCTGTATATTATTGTTATGCATTTTAATCAGGAGAAGGTCTTTAAAGTCTTTCTATTGCGAAAACAGTGGTTGGCAATAAAAGGGACAATAGCCTACAGGTGGGTGTTCGCCTGCCCATCTATTGGTGTCTGTCAGATGTTAGCCCGCAGCCCCCACACGTGGTGTTGTCCAAGGACATCCTGTGCCCACTGTGCAGGCCGGTGCATGGCAACGTGTACTCACGTTGCTGTGTCTCGTTAATTAGGTTCACCTGCAGCCTTGCCCACATCCAGGTCCACCAGCACCATAGAGTCACACCTAGCACGGCTGCTAGAGAAAAGAGAGTTATTGCGTGCTCTCAGCTGACAGTCAGCTACGAGAGGAGAGTGTGACAGAGTCACCCCAGTCAGGATCGATTTCGGAGCTGAGTGAGGGCACAGACACAGAATCTTTAGTTATGGAGGTTATTTTCCTATCCAGGTTATTTATTTATATACACCCCACTTCCCAAAGGGTGTCTCAAGCCCTTGCTAGTTTCTGGGAACGCAGGCCCTCAGTATACTACCCGGACTCACTGGCCCTCCTTGTGGATGCACAGGCCCTCACTGCTTGTAATAGGGCTCGCAGGCTCTCTTATCATGTCTCCCAAAGTCTCTTAACTCAGGGCTCTCATGCCCTTAGACCTTTCAGGACGTACCAGCCCTGGGTCCTTGCTCCTACTCGGAGCTACAGCAGGGACCTTGCTGTACCCCTGTTACGCACGGTCCAGTATTCTCAGGCAGCTAACCCAGCAGCTCCGAGCCTTGCTCCTCAAGCACTTCCAAATTCTCTAGGCAGCTGGTCTGCTTTCTCTGCTTCCTTTCAGGGACACTGCCCCATATGTGGCGTCCTAGCTCCCTCTCCTCTGGAGCATCCGGCAGCTCACACTGTCTCAGAGCCTCTGAATGCTGCAGGACTTCCTGTTCCCCTTGACTCCTTCTCAGGCTCTCAGGTCCAACAGCTACTTTCACCTTCTGCACTGCACCCATTGAAGACCTCTGGTCTTCCGGCTCTCCCTCCAGCGTTTTCTCCTTGCACAGGCTACTGGTAGCTTTTTTACAGTCTCGTTAACAGCCGCCGCTACTTAAGATCCTCTGTGATTAGAGTGGGCTGCCTCTTTGCATGGCTGGCTCTGCTCTAGTCAGTTTCACTTTCCACATGTTAATTTCCTTGGCAGCACTGTTGAGTCGCCATGGCTTGCCTTCTTAAAGGAGCTGCCTCCTTTTAAGGCTTTGTGACAGGGCTGGCAACAACTACAGAGAGAATGAGGCAGGGGGTGCAGGAATGACCTTCTCCAGAGGATCTGCAACGGTACTCCTCTCTCTGTTTGGGAAAGGGAGCGAGGGAGGGGCAAAGCTCCTCTAGGGCTCCTGTGCTCCCCGCAGTTCCTTTCCCAAACAGAGAAAGGATTGTGGGTGCAGATCTTCTGGAGAAGGTCTTTTCTCTCTCCTCTTGCAGCTGCCTCTCAGCTGAGAGTGCAATCGCTCTCTCCTCATGCAGCCATCTCTGAATTGGGACAGCATACGAACGCTGCTTCTAATAGAAAGGGGGGGGATCACAGACAGGGAAGAAGCCTTCTCTGACTGTGACCCCCCCTTTCCATCAGAGGGAGAGGGGAAGTGCTGACTGACACCACTGGTGGCATCTACCACCAACACATGAAATGTGCGCAGGGGGCTGCCCATTTCTTAGCTCTAAATGGTAAAATGGTGTGTGTGTGTGTGCGCACAAATGGAACATGGTCTCCAGCAGGCTGTTGTCTCATTTGAAAACACCCAGTTAGTGAAAAGATTCTCGTTTTTTAATTCAAGAATTTGATCTTACACTGAACTAATCTGCATTTGAGGATTGATCCTGTTGATAGTGTATTGTATAATGCTGCAGCTGGGAGAGAATCTGCAATAGCTCGGAGATGTGCCTCCTCCTTGGATGTGATCTAGCCCTGATTGTCTGTGAGCATACTTTGTTCTCTGCCTGCCCACAGCTTCCCAGCACAAAAGGCTACTATCACGCTTCTCTGCACCTCCGTTTGACCTGCTTTCTTACCCCAGCATTCCCTCCAGTGGGTTTTCTCTAGGAAAATATTATCAAGCCATAGATGTTATTTTTCTCTCCCATTGTTTCCATGAACAAATCTCATACTGCATTCACACCTTATGTTTCACACATCTTTTCGTTCCGGAAAAGAATCCAGAAGCCAAAACACGCGCGGGATTGATCAGGTGTGAACGCCCCCCCACCCTGCAGCTTTGCCAGCGATCATATGGAAGATTGCAGTGCGGATTTCCCCTACCCTTCAAATCTTCCGGATGATCACCAGCAAAACGCGTTGTGTGGTATTTGCACCTGAAAAACCCAGTGCATGTTTTGGCTTCCAGATTCTTTCCCAGAGCCAAAACATGCACAAATCATAAGGTGTGAATGCAGTAAAAGAGTCTTTGTAAAACTGCATTTTCTTGTCCTTCCCAGTTTTCTTTTTCAGAGGTGGGGAAAATACCTCCTTAGGATGCTCAATTCTACATCTTGCAGATGTATCTTGCTCATTAATTTTGCTCATTAAAATGTATCTTGCTCATTGCACTTTTTGATTTTCCTAAATTTATTTTCTTCCCAAAGAAGTGAGCATTTTCTCGTTGTCACCTGGATTTAAAACTTGAAGCAACTTCAAAATCTCAGATGCAATTCAAATGTTGGTAGTTGTGAATATAAAATTTTAAGACAACTATTCCTTTGTTCTGATATGTTATAATCAAAACTTTCCATAAAACCAAGGACAAAGACTATATGCTCTATAAATTCTTCACTAAGGCAGCAACAGATTCCCATGGAGTAGTATTTTGTCTGTAGGTTGCATATCTGTTAGTTACACCACTCTTGAATAAATTGCTGTTTTGAGTTTCAGTATAAATTATGTTATGCTTGGTTGTCCTTGTATAAACAGGTTGCTTATTTCAGTATGCTTATGGATCTGTATAATCTTTTAATCAGCCTTTAAAATAAAATTCTAGTTGTTTTTGTTTACAGAATATCCTGTTTTTTCTCCCCCTCTTACTCGGTCATGGAAATTTTCTTTTCTTTTTATTGAGTAGCAATAATTTACACTTTTGCAATTTGTACAAAACATGCTGCATATATATTAGGACATTAGTATGCAATAACAGTAGAGTTTTCTCTGGCAGATTTTCACAAAGACCATTTTCACTCCAACTGCTGATACTGCTGTGTGGATGTAAAGGCTTCTTCACTCTCAGGGATGCTAAATTAAGAATGATAAAATGAGACACGGGTTTACAAACTTTTGGCATGCATGAACCCATTTTGAGACTTAATATAATCCCATGACCTCAGACAGAACTAAAGATGGAGAAAGTATATCACATATCAGTTGGGATTGTGACCCCATCTGCAGAAGGCAAGAGTGCATTTGGACTCATGCCTCGAAACTTCTGCAATAAGATGCATCTCGGGTGACTTTTTGAAAAGCCTGGAGAATAACTGTGGAATCAGATTACCATCCCACCCCTCTATAATGCCAGTTCGTGTTTGATTTAAGGAGCTGCTAAATTCTGGGTGCTGAGTGCTAGAATCTCCTCTGATCCCATCTCCCGGTCACCTGATGCAATTACTCCCTCAGAGAGGCTAATGGTTCTCTAATGGGCCTCGGGTGGCCAGTGGTAGGGTGCTGCCAAGAACTTACCTTGCTCAGAGCCCTAGGCAAGCCCTAGGGCAATAATACATAAATAAATGTTGACATTCATAACTATTTTGGTGTACATCATCAACCATGATCTTTTCAAAACTAACTTTCACATCTCTACCCGGAAGTAGCAGGGGCTAAAAGCCCAGAGACAGCGGCTGGAGCCGCAGGCTGCAGCCAAAGGGCCGCGGCCAAAGGGCCGCGGCACTTTCGGGGGCACTTCTGGGGGACTGCAGGGGGGGCAGGGGGGTTTCTGTGTGTTTTATTGGGCAGGCTTTTTATCTTTCAGGGCTAGGGTGGTGGG
>QEPC01013399.1:793435-834053 GCA_003113815.1 Sphenodon punctatus
GGCCGCTTTTGATACCGTGAACCATGGGCTGCTGTTGAGGCGGCTGCGTGACCTGGGGGTCTGGACGGGACTGTTCTTGAATGGTTCCGTTCATTCCTCTCGGGGAGAAGCCAGCGGGTGGTGCTGGGGGATGAGACATCGTGCCCCCATGCCTTATCATGTGACGTTCCTCAGGGTTCTATTCTGTCTCCATTATTATTTAATATCTACATGCAGCCCTTGGGGGAGGTTGTGAGAGGGTCCGGGGTGTGGTGTCACCAGTATGCTGATGATACTCAGCTGTACCTCTCTTTTTCAACTGACCCAGACCCGGCTGTCTCGTTGCTATCCCAATGTTTGGAGGCCGTGGCGAAATGGATGCGGCAGAGCAGACTGAAGCTCAACCCCGATAAGATGGAGGTGATGTTGGTGGGGAGAGTGAGGGAGGTAGTGGCCCCCCTGATTGGGGAGGTTCGCCCTCCTATAGCTCAGCAGGTCTGGAGACTGGGGGTGATATTGGACGCAGACCTCTGCCTGGAGCAGCAGGTGGAGGCAGTCGCTAAGGCTGCCTTCCGCCAGTTGTATCTGGTGCAGAGACTGCGTCTGTTCATCTCCGACCCGGACCTGGCCTCCCTCATCCATGCCTTCGTCGCCTCGAGGCTGGACTACTGCAATGCGCTCTACTTGGGGCTTCCTTTGTTCCTGGTTCGGAGGCTGCAGCTAGTGTGCAGAATGCGGCGGCTCGTCTCCTTACGAGGACGGGTCATCGGGAGCACATTACACCTGTGCTCCGGACTCTGCACTGGTTGTCAGTAGCGTACCAAGCTAGGTTCAAGGTTTTTGTGTTGATCTATATGGCCCTTCACTGTCTGGGCCCCTCGTACCTCAGGGACCGCCTTGCCCTCTGCCCTCCAGAGCGGCTCCTTCGGTCGGCCGGGTGTGCCTTCCTGGAGGTCCCCCGCATAAAGCGGGGGGCCACAATGGAGCGGGCATTCTCGGTGGCTGTGCTGTGCCTTTGAAACTCCCGGAGGAAGCTCGCCTGGCCCCAAGCCTGTTGACATTCCGGCAGTGTTGTAAAACCTGGCTGTTTGCCCAGGCCTTTGGGGAGGGGAGGGTGGGTTAGGGTTTGTTATCTCCCCTACCCGGTTTATTGTTTTTATGTTAAATTGTATCCCAGGGCCCTGTTTTAAAACATTTAAATTGTTTTGATTTGTTTTAATATTTTTATATTTGTTTTTATATGTATTTTTTATTATTGTTGGAAGCCACTCCAAGTTGTATTCAGGAGGGGCGGGGTATAAATTTAGTAAATAAATAAATATATTCATGCTGTCCATCAAGACTCTATTCTTGGTAGCTGTCACGTCTGCCCATAGAGTTTCCGAGCTAGGTTCCCTATCCATAGACCCGGAATTGTGTGTCTTTCATAAAGATAAACTGGTCCTGAGGCCTGATCCATCCTTTAGACCCAAAGCAGATTTGGCGTTCCATAGGCAGCAAGAGTTAGTGCTACCATCTTTCTGCCCTAACCCCAGTCACCAGCAGGAAACGTTGTGGCACAATCTGGACGTTAGGAGGGCAGTGAAAATTTACATAGCTAGGACACGTCCTTTTAGATCAGTCCCTTCTCTGTTTGTAACTATGGACATAGGAACAAGGGTAAGAGGGCAAGCAAGTCTTCTCTCTCAGTATGGATTAAGACCTCCATATTAGAGGCCTACAAGGCCCGAGACATTCCCATTCCACAAGGCATCGTAGCTCATTCAGTTAGGAGTGCTGCAACAAATGCAGCCCCGCTAGGTAGGGCCCCGCTAGATGAGATCTGCAGGGCGACTACGCGGGCCTCTGTACACACGTTCTCCCGGCATTACAGACTCTCCTCACTGACCTCGGCTGAGGCAGCCTTTGGAAGGAGAGTCCTGCAGAGAGTTCTGCTTAACTAACCCTTGGGGGACCCTAGGGTTGTAGGGGGCGTTGGTGTCACTGTTGGGAATCCTCCCACCCTGGAGAGTTTTTCTGCTTGGGGAGGTCCCATCAGTGAAGGCCGTCTGTCCTGCAAGGAGGGGAGAACGGGAAGTTTCTTACCTGTGAATTTTCCTTCTCCTTTCAGGACAGATGGTCTTCAGCCCACCCTATGGGGATTTCAGACATCTAGGGGAGAAAGGGGAGAATTCTCCTCTTCACTCTACCACTGTTTTCTCTCAGTCATATTGGGAACTATCTCAGGGGAGGTTCCCTCAGTTCACCCGTATATCTGTTTGGGGGATAGACGGGGAGGTAACACGGTTGGTTCTTTTCTTCACTTTTCTTGTATTTGTTAGTTTTATGATTAGCTTTGGCAGTCTCATCCTGGGCCAGTAGGTGGCTTGTGCCCCTCCCCAGGGTGACGCTGTCAATCAAATTGATCCTGCCTATCCTGACGGAGGAGGGACACATCCCGTCAGTGAAGACCGTCTGTCCTGAAAGGAGGAGAAGGAAAATTCACAGGTAAGAAATTTCCCATTCCATGCGTTTGGCATGGGGCTCTAAAGGAGAAGTGATTGGATGCACCTTCCTCCTCTGGAATTTGTGCTAGTTCCAGAGGAGGAACAGTTAAAAAAGTCAGGCCAGTCTCAGCTGGAAGTCCAGATGAAACAGTAGATCTTGAAAAACAAAATCAAAATGGAGCTTCTATGTAGGGAGCGGATCCTGCACAAGGTATTCAAATGTGTTACAATAAGTACTGACAGTATGAGGCATCAGCAACTCAGAGACCCCATAGACATCAGAGTCAAAATCTACAATGGCATTGGGTATCAACAGCCGTGAAGAAGGGAAAACTTCCAAGTGCTTCTTTTTCTCTCTGTTCTGAGGGACATCCTCCGATAACAAATGGTTCTTCTTTGAGTGGGGCTCCATTACTCACATCAGTGGGTTCTGCACCTGCATGGTACCGACCGTTAGAAGCTTCTCCAAGCAGTTATCCGTGTGCCTTCAGAGCATGTGCCTGATTGGCTGCCATTTTGACAGGCTTCTGGAGACCATTTATAAGGCAGGGCAGGGAGCACATTACCTCAGTTCCTTTCAACCACTGAGCGAGGCTGTTGAAGAAAGCCCTTCTCCTAGTAGTAGTTCTCTTGAAGACTTTCTACTTCAGAAATGTCTTCTCAAATAATCTTTATCAGTAACTTGTCAATGAGAATTCTTCTGCCTGATGAGAACACCCCTCCCCCCTTGGGAGAGGAGGGGGATCGAGTGGTCTTGCTGCTCCAACATGCCAAACACACAGAAGAAAGGGAGATTCAAGAAATGTAAGAATTGCTCTCTCTCTATCCCAATCATGGATCCTCATGATGGGTGTCTTTTCTGTCTCGGTGAGGCCCACAAAACACACAACTTTCAGACCTGTGGTAGCCTATCAAAAACATCTGTGGAAAATCGCAAAATGCGGCTCCAATTCTACCTCACTGAAAGGGCAATCCAGCCCCATAGCGGCTCCCCCTCATTCTACTGGGGCTCCAGCATCACCAAAAAGGACGGCCTCCATGCCTCCTTCTACAGGGGTCAAAAATCCTTTGCCTCAGCCACAAAGTTCAGTGCAAAAGACTGTCCCCGCACCAAGAATGGCTCCCACACTAGTTGGAGCCTCGGAACTGAGGGGTCCATCTGCACAGACTTACATCCCCGCACCAGCTGTAGCCAGAAAAATAGGCCTGAAAAATAGGCCCATTTCAGCCCTTGAATTGCTAAAAGACAGGTCAGTTTAAGCATTGTCATTTTTTGGTTCTGTGCTGAAAGATGTTTATTAAACATGTTCTTTCTTATCTATTTGTTGGCCATACGCCCAGAAGTGTGTGTGGGGGGATTCTGGGCATATGGCCAACCAATAGATAAGAAAGAATATGTTTAATAAACCTCTTTCAGCACAGAACCAAAAACTGATTATATATAAAAATAAAATATGGGTTCTTTGACTGCAAGCAGTGGGTATCTTGTTTGGTGGGCACTGGTATAGCAAAAGAAGACACAGCCTTTAAAACAGGTGACATCTTTTACCCATCTTGTTTGTGGAAAGCAACCTGTATTACCTGGGGTGCCCAGGAAGTGCCCAGCTGAGAGAGAGGTTCCTTATGGACTCAGGTCTGAGATTTACTTTTCCATCCTAACTAACTATGGTTAAAATCCATCCTAGATTTAAAGCGTTCATGTTTCAGAATAGGCCATGGAATCAATTTTTCTGCTTGTTCTTTTCTTTGCTTATGACTTATGATATGCTGTGCAATTAACAGTAAACACTTTGGCCTTTCACTGAGCAATAGAAATGTCCTTGCTCCAACTATTTTGTTTTCACTTCATTATGTTTAGAATGCAGTAAACAATATAATTGTTAGAAGATGTTGATTCTGGTTATGGTAGCACAATGGGGTCCTCTAGCGGTATTTCACGGTATAGACACTGGTTTCTAATATGGCTCTGTTCACCTGTTTGGATATGGTTTGTTATTGATTACTTGCTGTTTGATAATAACTTATTTGCCATTTGATCATAGTTTGTTGTTTTGACTGGAATCTACTTGTGTCTTTGTTTTATGTTTGTTTCTTCATCTCTCTTCAGCATAGACTTTTGAGATATGTTATCCACCTATTGAATTGTCTTTTGTTAATATACTTGTCTTTATTCACGTTTTATTGAGACAAGAACCATAGTGATTTAATTTGGCCTAAAGAAGGCAGTTTGCTTTTTCGTCTGTTTTGCAGCTAAGCAGACTTTTAGAATAATTGGCATGAAGGAATTAGAAGAGACACTGATAACATGTTGGTTTCTGGGACCCAAGGTCTTTTTGCAAGTTTGGGTCAAACAGTTTTTCATAACATTAAATGAGTTGAAAACAGGTTTTCAACTCATGATGAAGCCATAATATTGATAATAGAGAAACACCGCCACCCCGTGGAAAAGGTGTTTTACTGTTTCAGTCATGTCTCAAATGCTAAAATAGGTTTAATTTTTAAGCTAAATAAGGGTTTTTAAGGCTGTTAATTGGAGTAGTATTAATCAACATATTTCCCAATGTAAATTCCAAATTGTTTTAAGATATTTTAATGAAAGAATTCTGTACAGATTAGGAAATCTAGGGGAGAAATTAGAGACTAAAGACATTAAGAATAATATATTTAATTAGTGAATTTGGCTTCAAATTATACCTAAATACACCATTCAGAGGAATACGTAATTGTGCCTTTGAATTGTGTCTTAATGAGAAAATGTCTTATAAATCAGTGTTGCTCTAAAAATGTCTTTCTAAAGTGAATAGAACCAAGCAGATATAGCATCTGTTCTTCAACAACTTCCTGAAAATAATTCCTATATGAAATTAAATAATAATAATAATAATAATAAATCTTTATTGTTTAGCCTAAGCCATAACAATTTTACATAGTACATAAATAAATAAAAACAGTAAAATACAAAATAAGGAATCCAAACACTTGTTTACAATCCACTCACTTATTTACAACCATCCTCAGGGAACATAGAACAGAACCCTACCTAACAGCAATTTAGTTTATCCGCCTTCCACCATCTATCTCATTTCAGAGTCAGAATACGCACTCCTAATCCAAATAGCTGCCCAATAAAATTTCACCACTGCCTTAGACAAGTCCAAGTCGACTGGATGCAACAGTCGGCTCAAAACTCTATCAGGCAGACCTCCCACCATGAGGTAACCCCCCCAGAAACTTATATCTCGGCCCATCAAAACCAGGGCAGTGCAAGATAATATGCTATGGGGTATCTACCACGCCCGCATGGCATATACGGCATACTCGCTGTTCCCATGGCACCCTCGCATAGCGCCCCTCAAGGGCCATAGACGGAAATACATTTTCCCTCATATGAAAGAATGCACATAGACACTTTGCGTCCTGCCATTCAAACAGATAGTAGTTAGGTCTCTGGAAGACGAAAAAATTGTAACAGGAGTTGTAGTATGGAGATACCTTCTGCGCCTCCCTCAGGGCGTTTTCAGTTTGAGCGGCCTGACCCAAGTCCGTTTCCTTATCAAGTTTTTGCAAGCCGCCATGCCCAGGGATTCTAAATCTGTAAATGAAAATCCCAGCTTAGCAACCTCTTGCTTTGCTTTATCAATCCAGCTAACTCCTAGTCCTGCAGAAATTGTAGCATTCACCAACAATTCGTTGGGACAAGGGAAAAGCACTTTCTTGAGCCAGAAATTTAGAAATGACTGGGTCGCGTACGCTTTAATGGGTAATACAAACGTCTTGGTGTGAAGAAGCGCTTGAGGGGTCCCCTGGGGAGCCCCCAGAATTGCCCTCAAGAACCTATTCTGTAGGCTCTCCAGGTGATCAAAAAAAATGGACTCCAAACTGGGAATGCGTACAGAAGCTGCCCAATCACCTTGGCCCTGAAGAGTCGCAAAGCCGGTAGGACAAGTTGCCCTCCCTGGCCAAAGTAGAATTTCATGATGGCAGCTGCCGATTTCTTTGCCTGCCCACACGTCGCCTCGAAGTTAGACTTTCAGCCACCATTGGCATTAAACATCACGCCAAGGTACTTAAATACCTTCACCTGCTCGACCTGCTTAGCTTTAATAACCCAGCGATGGATTTTATAATTCCTTCCAGGCCCCACCACTAAAACTTTTGTTTTAGCAAAGTTTAGTGACAGCTCAGTCTGGCAATATTCACCAAAGGCTGCCATCGCACGTCTCATCCCAACTAATGTTTGAGAAATTAATACGGTGTCGTCTGTGTACAGAAGTAATGATATTTGACACTCACCGATTTTAAGAGGATGTGTATTTTGCGCTTTCATATAATGGACCGCATTGTTCAAATATAAATTAAAGAGGGCAGGGGCCAATAAGCAACCCTGCCGAACACCCGAGTCCACCCGGACAGACTCAGAAAGTACCCCATGAGAATTGACCTGGACACATAAGGAGTTCTCTGAGTGCAGTTTGATTATAAGAAACAGCAACCTCGGGTCTGTCTCCAAGGCCTGAAGCTTAGACCAGAGACGCTCCCTACATATGGAGTCAAATGCTTTCTCCAAGTCAACAAAACCTAAAAAAAAGGGATTCTCGCCTGGAAATAGCTTTAGTAATCAGCACAAGTATATGATCAGCGGTCATGGCTCCCTTCCGGAAGCCAATCTGTTCAGGTTCAATTAATTCTTGGGTTGCTATCCATTGTTGTAATTTTGTCAGCAAGAGACGAGTGTATAATTTAGCTATGTTGCTCAACAAGCTTATCGGCCGGTAATTACCCGGATCCGTTGGGTCCCCTTTTTTATAAATAGGTACTACCGTACTGGCCAGCCAAGCACGTGGGAAAGTGCCAAATCACTTGGCAAGAGGGAAACTTCATTCTGATTGGGTGGAACCCTGACCTGTTTGTCTAGGATTGGAGGAACACCTGGCAGCCATATTGAAAGACTCTCAGAAATCCTATAATACCGGCAGGATATTGTTGACATTACAGGAAGATCTTGTGTGCTATGGAGGCAAACGCCTGAATAGGCCTGAAGAGACTTAATCTTTTTTTACTTTGTTTTAATTCTTTATTTTATGTCTTTTTCCTAAGTCTTTTCTTTCCCATTTTTATTGTTATTTTAAAGCTTCTTACTTTTCTCTTTTGCTCTAGCAAAGACATTTTATTTTATTTGTACAGCTTTAAGTTATTTCTTTTATTTTAATTTCATTTTATTTCTTTTATTTTTATTTGATTTCTCATTTTTCACTCTTTTCAAACCATTTTTGTTTTAATTTATCTTTTTGCCCAAAATGTTTTGTTTGTTTTCTTTACTCTTTTTAAAACAATTTTAATTCCCAATTGGGATTTTCTAAACTTTTGCTCGAGAAAAGGGCAGTTACTATCTTTTGTTTTCTTTTTATTTGTTCCCAGTTGGGATTTTTCTTTTGACCGAGAAAAGGGCAATTCCTACAATGAGAGAGACAGTTGGGTGTCATCCGCATACTGATGACACCTCACCCCGAACCCTCTGATCACCTCACCAAGCATCTGCATATACACGTTGAACAGGAGAGGGGATGAAACAGAACCCTGCGGAACCCCAAACGAGAGGTCTCAGTAAGATGAAAAACAATCACCAAGTACCACCCATTGAGTTCTCCCGGTCAGGAATCAGCTAAACCATTCAAGAACGATCCCGCCCACCCCCGCACTATCCCGCAGGCACATCACCAACATCTCATGGTCAATGGTATCAAATGCTGCCATAAGAACTAACAGGACCAGTAGGGTCGATCGACCCCGATCTTTTTCACGTTGGAGATCATCCACCAAAGCCACAAGTGCTATCTCAGTGCCATGACCCGGACGAAAGCCAGACTGAGAAGGATCAAGATAACCGATGTGGTCAAGATGCCCCTGGAGCTGCTGAGCCATTACTTGTTCAGTAACCTTCCCTAAAAACGGATGGTTAGAGACAAGCCGATAGCTGGCAGGGAAGTCAGCATCAAGCAATGGTTTCTTGAGCAGAGGCCGCACCACCGCCTCCTTGAGGCAGCCCGGCACTCTGCCCTCCTCTAGGCGTTGACGACTCCAGCCAGCAATGGCCCAGTTGTCTCCCGGCAGCTCTTAACCAGCCAGGATGGGCATGAAACTAATTCAGAAGAGGTGACTCAAACCACCCCAAGCACACCCACCACGTCAGCAGGTGACACTGACTGAAAGTGATCCCACAAAATTGGACAAGCCGGGGTTTCTTAAACCTCTACATCCTCCACTGAATTAAATGCGGCATCGAGGTCCTGGTGAATACGAGCGATTTTCTCTGCAAAATAATCCGCAAAAAGGTCACCACATGCAGATGATGACTCAACCCCAGGGTGAGGAAACTTAAACTTTCCTACCGAGATCCCTGACCCTGTGGTGGAGCTAATTCCTGGGAGAATCTTGGGTTAATGCAGCCCAAGTCCCAATACTGAGAGAAGCCCCTGTATGGGCTGAAGTCTCCACACTGTTGGGCCCTCCCATACAGGCGACTATGGAGACATTGACGGGGGCTTCCGTACCGAGCAATACCTTAGCACCAAGGAAAGCCTCCATACCGAGCACATCTCTGCACACATCAGCACGGGGGGACGCTTCTGCATGGAGACTCATCTCCTCACCAACAGCTTCTTTTCCTAAAAAGAAAAAAAGTCTGGTTTCTTCTCCTGCTAAAAAATGATCATCAAGGAAATCTCAAAAAAGGAGACACAAATCTTCAGATCCTAAATCTGGATCCAAATGCTCCAAGACTACACATTGAACTCCACCTATCTCCCCACATACAGTAGGGATACAGTCACCCTGACTTCAACTTTCACCTACACCAGTGCCGGTGATTCCCACCATGTCTCTGCATGCATCAGCTAAGAATTCTCCATGCTTCTCACCAGATTCATATCTTGACGCTGATGAGTGAATGCAACCCAGTTCTCCTCACTTCCTGCATCCCTCCACACCTCTGGAATTTCCACAACCCAGAGCGTGGGTTTCACAACCATCAAAAACTCACCATGTGGAACCAAATTCACCAACATATCATCCATATTATCAATGGCCACATGCAGCATACTGGCCTTCTCCTCATTACCACCCCCACCAATGGAACCAACTCTATTCAATGGAGTATGACTGTTTTGCATATGCTTCAGGGGCATGAGACCCCCGTCCTCTGCACTTTTGGCAGCATTGGTCAGATCACCCACTCTTGCTCCACTACCATCCCTGAGGATGTTCACAGTTCTCCATCCCAGAGACTCCCAGACTCCTCTGACAGATTACCCAAACTCTGAAAGAAATACTGCAATGAAGTATTCCATGCACAGCTACTGCAGCTCATCCTCTGCAAACCGTGTCTCTTCCATCACCTCCTACTCCAGCACACTCAACGTCCAGTGTATCTGCGCCTTTATTCGCGCCTCCCTTTCTACCACTACTGTCTGCAGATGTGTCCAGTCCTGCACCATCCACTGATTCAAGGGCCCCTTCCCATACTGAATCACATGCATTGACTTCCCGCACTTGCAGACCTTCCCCCAGCTTCTGATGTGAAGGGAACCCATATGTCTTCTGATACATCAAATAAGGACATTTCTCCTTCTATGCCATCCAACAAATCAGAGAACTCCATCTCATCTCTATCAGATTAACATATCAGACCCTGCTCAGGTGGTCTATTCAGAAGATCAAAAAAGTTCCAGGCTCTAATTGCTAAAATGTCAAAAGCCTTGAACATCGAAACTGTTCCAGTGGAAGAGGAGAAAGACCCGATTTATAAAATTCTTGGCAAGAGAGTTTCATCCAAATTAACCTTTCCCCTCTCAAAAAAGTGAATGAAGCAATCTAGGCTTAATTGGAAAACACCGTCAGTGGCCTCTCCTGTGGATTCTTACTTCAGTGCCTTCTACCCAGTGCCAGCAGAGGATCATTCCATGTTAGTTAAACATCTCCCCCCGTACTTGATGGTGGTCCAAGCATCCTCTGACAGGTCATCGAAGGCTTCAGAAACCACTCCATCTGACAGAGAGCAAACGTATCAATAATCCTGGGAAGAAAGTTGTTTTCTTCTTCCACTATGATCCTCAGAGCATCAAATTATGCCTCTGCTATGTCTATGTTTCAACATTTATTATGTGACACCTTGGGCCCATTTCAGACCCAGCTACCTTCTGGTGATAAAAAGAAAGCTGAGGTCATCAGATCTGAGGGTCTCTCTCTAGCCCAATCGCAATTAATGACATCAATGCACTTTACTGACACAGCAGCCAGTACAATGGCTAATAGCGTGGTGACTAGAAGACACACCTGGCTTCGTTCTACAGTTTTGCTATACCAGACTTGTGCTAAGATCAAAAACTAAAATTTGACAAAAAGGGGCTCTTTGCTGCAGACACAGATAATGTCCTCACTAAGATGAAGAATGCTAAAGGAACAGCAGAACCACTGGGCCTTTCATACAAAACGAAAAAGAGGTACCCTTTCACTCCCTTGTGCAAGCCTGCCCAATATACCACGGGATACTTCCATCAATCCCGGGTGTATTTCCCTTCCTTTCTGCCTCATTCTCAGTTAAAGAAAAAATATAATAGACCAAAGCAATGGTCTCGCCAGCAGACTACATCCTCAACATCTGCTTCAAACAAGCAGAGATCTCGTTTTTAATCAAGGCATCCAGAGCTTCTAACAATCTTTTCCCCAAACAAGTTGGCTTCCTGTCTAAAATTTTGGTCTCTTATTACATGTGACAAGTGGGTTCTTGACACCATCGCCGATGGTTACACAATCCAATTCTCAAAAATCCCCTTCCAACCCCATCCCCTTCCTGGTTCCTTTTCAGGGACCCATCTCACAAGACATTTTTAGAAAAAGAGATTGAGGAGGTACCGTAAATTTTGTGAGGGAGGGGCTTCTATTCCAGGTCCCTAAGATGGATGGGGGTCTTAGGTCCATACTGGACCTTAGAATTCTGAACATGTTCGTAAGATCCTTTAAGTTCAGAATGATCATCCTGAAGAAAATACTGCCACTCCTATTCAGTGGAGCTTGGTTCTCTGCTCTGGATTTACAGGATGCCTATTTTATTATTAATATTTATTAATTTATTAATTATTATTATTATAAGCATTTATATAGTGCTAGCGATGTACCTGGCTCTTTACAAAAAACAAGATAGACATGGTCCCTGCCCCAGAGCTTACTCAGCCTGCTCATCTGAAATATCTAAGATTCACATTTGAAATATCTAAGATTCACTAGCTATACAAGTTTTTGCTGTTTGGGCCCCTAGGGTGTTCTCTAAGTGTCTGGCACCAGTGGCAGCATACTTGAGGAAACGAGGCCTTTCACTCTTCCCTTACCTGAATGACTGTTTGTTTCACAGTCAAAATGTCAGTTGCAGGAAGACACCCAATTCACCATTGACCTCCTGCAACAACTTCAATTTGTGATCAATTTTAAGAAGTCAAGTTTAACCCCTTCACAATCCATTCAGTTTATAGGTGCAGAGATCAACTCACTCAAACAGAGAGCCTTTCTACCATGAGATAGATTCTTCACCATTCAAAACGCAGTGGCTACCCTCCACACCCAGCCTACCCAAAGTATCCGTACGTTCCTACCTCTACTAGGCCACATGGCTTTGACTAAGTCAGTCGTGAGAGATGCCGGACTGAGAATGCGCCTCCTGCAACACTGGCTGGCCTGGAAATATTCCCCGTCAGAGGACAACATAGATCACTTCCTTATGATACCACCTTCAGTACAACACACTCTTGTCTTGGTAGACCAGAGAAGACAACCAACTTGAAGGGATGCTTTTCTCGCAACTAGTTCCAGACATCCTGCTGACCACCGATGCTTCCCTGTATGGATGGGCTGCTCACTGCAACACGCTACAGATGAGTGGCACTTGGAACGAGTGGGAACTCTCTCTACATATCAACCTCTTAGAACTGCGAGCAGTTAGATTTGCCATAAAGACATGCCTTCCTCTCATCGAAGGCAAGAATGTTCAGATTGCCACAGACAACACCACGGCAATGTGGTACATCAAAAAACAGGGAGGCACTCATTCATCCAGGCTCTGCAGAGAGGCAACGAAACTCTGGAAGTGGTCCATTCTTCACAATGTCCATCCCATGGCGACCCACCTCGCAGGTCAATCTAACATGATTGCAGACATACTGAGCAGGGTGTTTACTCTGCAATACAAGTTGATGCTCAACAGATCTGTTCTTAAATCTATTTTCGAAATGGGGTCCACCAGAAATAGTTATATTCGCATCACCCCGCAATGCAAAATACCTTGTATTCTGCACACAGGGAAAGGGCAGGGCTCTCTGAACAACGTGTTCCTAATCCCTTGGACAGGTCACCTACTATATGCCTTTCCTCCATTCCCCCTAATCACTCGAGTCCTAACGAAACTGGACAAGGAGAAGTGTTGCTGCATTCTCATAGTTCCCAGTTGGCCCAGGTAGCCATGGTTTAGGCCATGACTGTACATCAACAATGTCTCCCCCTCATCCCAGACCTCCTTCACCAGAACGATGGAGACATTCTCCACCCCAGCCTCCAATTGTTGCATCTAACAGCTTGACTGATATCACCCTAACTCACCAAGACTTGTTAGGTTTTCCTGACGAGGCAGTTTGTATCTTAAAAAGTGCTTGCAAAGACTCAACTAACAGAAAGTACACCGTAAAATGGGGAAAAAAAATCCATATGGGCAGCTTCTCAGCAAATAAGACCAGAAGGAGCTACCATCCCGAGCCTCCTTACCTATATGGTCTATCTAAAATCTCAAGGACTGGGCCCATCCTCTAAAGGTCCACCTTACCCAATCTTCACCTTTCTACCCCATTGATCGTCATCCAACCTTTTTGCACCCAGTTTTAAAACGTTTCCTGAAAGGGCTCCACAACATTGCCCCAACTGTTCGGGAATCTTGTCCTCCATGGGACTTAAAACCTAGTTTTAGGGAGGCTAATCCTACCTCCTTTCGAGCCCCTCACAACTTGCTCACTGCATCTATTATCATTTAAAGTCTGCATGCTGGTAGCCTTGACTTTGGCTAGAAGGGCAAGTGAAATAGCAGCCTTATCTATGCTTCCATCGCTCCTTATCTTTCACAAAGATAGTTACCCTTCCTCCCACATTTAGACCTAAAGTGGTCTCTACTTTCCGTATGTCGCAGGACATTGTATTACCTGTCTTCTTCCCGAGACCTCACTCTTCACTGGGAGAGTCTGTTGTTCGTACGCTTAATGTCAAAAGAGTCTTGTCTTTCTATCTTGAGAGAACTAAACCATTTTGTAAATCTACCTCACTATTCATAATGGCAGGAGAGCCTTCTTCAAGAAACAAAGACCTCAGATCATCTCTTCCTGGTTAGTGGAATGTATCTCCCTCTGCTATACTCTATCGAACAAGCAACCTCCAGAAGGCCTTAAACTATAACTATAAATAAATTAATGACATAGTCATTGACCATCGTAAAAAACACGTACTCACAAAACAACCAAACCATAACACGTCCCTCCAAAAACATGTCAGCGTTGGGTAAATCCTACTATTAGGTATGCAGTGTACATCTTACTGGAAAAACAAAATGCAGTATGTACACATATTCTCAACCAGGTAACACCAAAAAGCAAAAGAATATACCAGAGTCCCAAGATACTTAAAAAGCAACAAATAAATTGCCCAAATTAGGAGATGGGAATAGAAATCCCAATAGTTTAAATTCTTTGATCCTAAGTGTTCAGGGCTACAGTCTTAGACTTTAAGACTAATGAGAGAAACCTGGCGACACCAGCTGTTGTTTTGGGGTCCTGATCCATTAAAGGAAACACCACCAGCTCCTGAGGGGGACAAGGACTTCTTGCAACAGTAAGAGGATCACCATATTTTAAATAAATAAATAAATATGCAATGATCTCCAATTTGAGTAAGCTGGGCAATCCAATAATATGTGCGCAGCTGTCTCGGGTACCATCCTATTAGCTTTAAGAATGCCGTATTGGCAGACCCTCTCATTGTATGGAATTCCTTTCAGTCTACCTTCAGTAAATGCCGATGGGAAAATGTTAAACCTTATCAACGTAAATGCTACTCTGTTATTCTGTAGTAACTGATTTGATAAATAAGAGGCTCCTCCTAAAGGGGTCGGGAGCTTGCTATAAATCTGTGAGACCTGATTAGCAATATGCTTCCTTAGGGACTGGTACTCTTGATCTTTTAATCTAGTTCTAATTTCAGCCCAAGCCCTTGGGAAAGGAAAAGTAAGGATATGTTATGGGAATCCCAATGAATGGAGGATTTTTTTCAACTTTACTTGACCACTGGCCAGAGGCCGAATGCATTGCCACCTGATAAAGAGTCTGTTTGTATCAAATTCAGGCGCAGCCAGAATTTCAAAATGGCTAATTTAGCCAATGAAGCTACGGGGCTAACTCCTGTCTCTGCTCTAAGAGTCGTCGTCAGCGTACCTTTAGGCACGTGTAAGATGGAGCGTAACATTCTATTTTGTTCTACCTCAAAATCATCAATCATCGCTAGGCTCCAGTTCGGAGCACCATATAATAATTGGGGCACCATTTTAGCTTTAAGTAGCTTCAGAGCTGGTTTGAATAACTTTCCCACCCTTGGCCCAATAGAAATTAGTGATTCCTTGGCACGTGGCCCTAGCTGCACCTGTGCAGAACTAAAATGTAGGTGCCAAGAGGGAGAGGTGGAGACAATTCCCAGATATTTATAGGATCGAACTTGTCGATACAGTGGGACTCCATGAACCATACCATGCTGTGTCAGGGCTTTGCCCACCACCAACGCCTTGGTCTTAGTGTAATTGATTTGTAGTGATTCCTCTTTAAAGTAAGTGCAGAAAGCTGCCATCAACCACCTCAGCCCAATCTGAGTGTGGGATATAAGCCCTGTATCATCTGCATGTAATAAGGCAGAAAACGACTGATCTCCTAGCTCCACTGAATGATAAGAGGGGTCTGTAAGTGTGTCCTTCATATTATTTAAGTACAAGTTGAAGAGTAAGGGCACTAAAATGAAACCCTGTATAACTCCTCTTGAAACCTCAATAGATTGGGTAAGGCTACCCTGTTTATTCATTCTAACTTGAAGCAATGCATGAGCGTGTACGGCTATAATTAGAAACCACAACCTGAGATCTATCTGGTACCATTTTAGCTTCTGCCATAGTCTCTTTCTACTCACCAAATCAAAAGCTGTCTTAAGATCGACAAAACAGATATAGAGTTTAGATTTAGCCTTCAACTGGACATACTTAATTAATTAATTATTATTATTATTATTAAGCATTTATATAGCACCAGCAATGTACCTGGCGCTTTACAGAGAAGAAAATAGACAAGGTCCTTGCCTGAGAGCTTACAATCTAAAGACTGAGGGAGGGGAGACAGGAAAGGGAGACAGAGACAAGGGATGCAACATTCATGAGGATGCGAGAGCTCTGGTACACGTTCTTGGCTTGGTTACAGAGAATTGGGAGTTTACAGAAAACAGATAGGGGATAATCCTGGGTGAGGATGATTAGCAGGAGTTAGGAAGGGCAGAGCGGAAGAGGTGGGTTTTGAGGAGGGATTTGAAGGTGTGGAGGGTGGGGGCAAGGCTGACAAGGGCAGGGAGGGATAGGGAGGGATAAATAGGAAAATCCCAGGTCTCGGTAATAAAACCCCACGCTCTGAGCTGTGATGCCCCAAGCCCCTCAGCCCAGCTGCCTTGATAAGAGGGTTTGAAAGCTTGGGGTAAGACACCCTGGTCCAGAGGCCAAATCCACTCTGGGCTGTTTTCTTTGGTCCCTTGGATCTGGCCCCTTAGCTATCAGTTGATCTAAGACAAAAATATGATCAAGGGTTGATACTCTTTTTAAAGTCCGCCTGCTCCCACCCGACTACACTCAGCAAGCGGATTGGTAGGTAATTAGCCGGATCTTTGGGATCCCCTTTTTAAAAAATGGGCACCATCACACTTTGGTACCAAACTCTAGGTATCTTGCCTGTCTCATTTATGGCAGTGAATGTCGAAGCCAAAGCCATGCTCCACCATTCTATATTAGCTTTTAAAAGCTCTGCCGGGATGAAATCAATCCCAGGAGCCTTCTTAGATTTAAGTTGTACGAGACGGTCTTAAAGGACATTCCACTTGAACCATGGCTGCCTCTGCTGCCTTGCATTGCAACTTCCCTATAGAAGAGATCTGCAAGGCAACTACATGGAGCTCTGCACACACTTTTGCCAAATACTATGCTCTGGTCATTGCAGCTTGTGCAGATGCTTGTTTTGGGAGAGCAGTCCTTCAATCTCTCTTCAAGTAGATTCATTCCCCCCTAAGGGGAGAATGCTTTTTTAATCTCCCACTGGTGAGAGTCACGGAGCCCCACTTGAAGAAGAAACCGGGGTTACTTAGCTGTAACCGTGGTTCTTCGAGATGGGCTCCGTCGTTCATACCACCCACCCTCCTTCCGACAACCTGGTATCGGCCGTCAGAAACTTCTCCAAGCAGTTATGTCATGGGTTTGGGAGTCCGCACCCCCACTTTACCGGGTTTGAGTGACTCAGTTTCCCTTGCGCACAGTTCTCTTGAATCAGTTCTCTCTGGCTAATTCAACTGTGCCACAATGAAACTCCTTTGTCACACAAGGGCCCGATCCTTCCCATTTACAGACTCTTTACTCTCTGGGTTCGCAAGAGCTTGAGGGCTCTTGTAACTCACTTGTGTTCCAATATTAGACACTAGACCACTTCTTTATAAAGTAAGAAGTATATTTATTGATTACATTAAACAAGATAGTTAAGCAGAGTGGTAATTAGAAATCAAAGGTAAATATAATGCATTCCTAACTTATACTGGTTGAGTTTCTAAGTTATTCATCTTACCCTAGTGGGTACACAAGTTCAGGTTTCTTAGCCATAAAGGTAACGTCTGGCTGGGCACTTGGCTTTTGAGAGCGGAATCTCTCCCTCAGTTCGTGCTGCCCTAGCCTGTTGCTGACAGGCTGGTCATTCGTATGTAGATGTCTCTCCAGCAGCTTTGCAGGCAAAAGTCTCTCTTCTCTCCTATCTTCCTCCCATTTAAATAGGAATTCAGTTCCTTTGTCTCGGATTTCCCGCCTCGGGGATCATGGTGATCATGGTTCAGGTCATGTACACAACCCAGGTAAACATGCAAGTTCATTAACATCCCCATAGGCTGTCGCAAGCCAGATGTTTTGAATACACTTTCTGTAGACTGGTGACATGTGAGAGAACTAATTTGAGTTCTACAGTTCTCAGAGTTAACATTACAAACATGTGGAACCTTTGACATTACATAGTGTACATGTATAGTATCATTACATACATGTGAAACCTTTGGTGCCCCACATTTACCAAACATGTAGTCCCGTGTTACATGTGTGTGACCCCATGTTTCTCCGTGACACCACCCTCCTTCTGATAACCTGGTATCGGCCGTCAGAAACTTTTCCAAGCAGTTATCTGTGTGCCTGGTACCGCACAGGCGCAGAACCCACTGGTGTGAGTGATGGAGCCCATCTCAAATAACCAAGGTTGCAGGTAAGTAACCCCGGTTACTTCTGTTCCTTATGCCCTTCAGCAGTAGCAGTTATTGCCACCAAGGATAACATAGCCAACAGAACTGGAGCTCAGGATGACACACTGACTTTGGGCCAGCTCTTCTCCCCCACCCTTCGCTCTCCCTTGCATAGGGGTATGTGCTTCAGTTGCTCTCCAGACAGACATTTACCACATAGTTCTTCTACTCTGGGCCACTTTACTCTTTAACTGTTAACACTTCAATGCTCCCGTTTACTACAGGGCTTCAGGCAGGGCTTTTCTTCTGGCCATGGATGTAGGTTTTTGCATAGACACAAACAAAACATCAACACGTCTCTCAAGCATAACCCTTTCATAGTCCCTACTGCAGGATTCTCTCCAAGGTCCTTCCCTGAACTGGGGGCACAATTTCTTTATTCTTATCCCTTTCCCAGTGACCTGCTTCTCTAACAGTCTGACAATGAGTTGATGGGAATTGTATTCTTCCCAGTGGTCAGCTGACTTCCCCAGCCACAACTGACAAACCTTCCTCCATTTAGTAAAGCTGATAAGCTTTAGCTGATTAAGAGCAGTGAAGCTGAGCCAGTTAACCTTTGCAGGGCCAGCTCACTCTGCCAAAGGCATTGACTGGCTAAAAGGATAAGCCAGGCACTGAGAGTTTGCTCCTTGTGGGGTCAGGTTGTGAAGCAGTCACAGGGAGTGTGTGATGTGGCTCCTTGTGCTTTGGGCCTAGGCAGAATATCCATTTAGTGTTGATGTCAGAGTCCAGGATCTTCCACATACAAGAGGCATAGTTATTGAAGCAAGTGGTTATTGAGGCTATACAGCAAGCCAGAAAGCCTCGGGAAGAAGCCACAGGACTGGCAACCTCAGTTGGGACTCTGGTGTCAAAAAGAAAAGGAAAGCTGAGCACAGGGCTCACTTGAATATTTAGCATTCTCATGGCAGATATGGCACTATGAAGAAGTGTGAATGCAGAAGAAGAATGAAGGAAAGCGAGGAGTGTGTCTGATTTGGAGAGGGGGTGTGGCAGAATCCAGGTATTCATGTCCTTTGCTAGCATAAGGTCCTTTCCTCAGGATACCAGTGTCTCTACTTTCCTCTAAAGCTAGGTATAAGGAGCTGCCTAACTGAGTCAGACCAATGGTCAATCTTAGCCAAGTATTGTCACAACCTGACAGGGCAGCAGGGTTTCAAATCTTGTTTTCCAGGATCTCCAGCAGAGACCTCAACCAGACATGCTACCAGAGATCCTGAACTGGAGACTGAACTTGGGACCTTATACATGCAAAGCATGCACTCTACCACCTGAGCCACGACCCACACCTCAGGATCAGCAAGTTTCACAGAGCTAAGCAACACAGCAGAGAATTGAGCTCTACATGTATATTGCTTTAATTATTTTCCTAGTCCAGAGAAGAAAATACACGTTGACATATTCAGTAAACATTCTCATTGGAATGATAAACCTGTATGCTCCTGATTGGTTAAGCAGATATTGTGAAGTCACTTAAAAAGCAATTACTAAAGTAATTGAATGATTCTCCTTTACCTCCTCATTTGATTGATGGAGGCATCCACAGCAGTCAGCCAGGGAAAGACTTGTGGAATGGAATCTCCCCTGAGGTTGGATTTGTTATTTGGAAACAGAGAGAAGATATAACAAAGGGGAAGAAGATCCTAATGGTATACTTTCAAATCCTGTGGTGTATAAAAAAACCTTTGGATCATTAAGTCATCTTCTGTACAGTACACTTTGAATTTTCCCTTAGACAGATTCAGATAAAGCTTCTCTGTTAGTTCCTTGGGTATAATCTCTGTAGTTTGATAAGATATTGTTTGCGTGTACATCAGTTATAAAAAAACTACACCCTGAGCTGCAGGTATATGCATGTGGAGGACTACATTTAGGCTGGTGATCTTCAGTGAATTCTACTCTTAGACTGAAATATCCTAGTAAGTGCTGCATTTGAAGTTTCATGAGTTTTTCCTTTACAAAGGAAATGATATTTCAGTTCTTTTTTTACAGTGTTTAAACATGAATTATTAACACAGGTCAAGGTGATTTAGAAAGACAAAAAGCTACAGCAGTCAATGGGAGTCAGTTAGGTGAATGCCACATAGTACTTTGAAAATATACTGTTCTGAATTAGCATTCTTATTTCATCGGATTGTGTTAACTTCTTGTCGTATTAATCCAGACATCCCTAGTAGGGAGGCTAACAGGAGAACAGAATCACAAGGTCAGATCCTGCATTTGTTGAAGTCAGTGAATAATATTCTTATTGACTTTAATCAGTGCAAGATTGGCTCTTAGCGCCCTAGGGTTAGAAACTAAAACCCCAGTAGTTATAGGTCAGATAATTTTCAGAGTAATTAATGGTGATTCATGTTTTTACGTGTATCTGCTGTCAGCCCCAGAGTTGTGTTTTGGGGTCGGAGGCAAGATAGAACAAAGAGTATCCTTCAGGGAGAAGTCTCAGAGACAGACAAATTTGGGGAGAAAGGTTAGGTTTAGGTTATGATCTGGGTTGTTTTTTTCCAGCAATGAATAAGGCAAGCCCACGCCCACAGAAAGCAGGTTGGTATGGACAGTTGCTCAGATATTGTGAGGATGGGAGAGAGTAA
This sequence comes from Sphenodon punctatus, assembly GCA_003113815.1. NCBI lineage: Eukaryota > Metazoa > Chordata > Lepidosauria > Sphenodontia > Sphenodontidae > Sphenodon > Sphenodon punctatus. The sequence continues at coordinate 814,143 of QEPC01013399.1, forward strand.
TCACAGAAAGCAACGCCAGTTTATTCTTGTATCTGACTTTACCTCCATGTTTGATTCTGAAGTCTTTTGCCCAGTTGCAAGATACTGCTCATTCCACGTTCTACTTTCCTACAGTCTGAAGAGGAAACAGTTGAAGTCCTTACTGAGAAATTTAAAATGCCTTTACCCTGCTCTCTCTCCCTTCTTCTTCTGTCTGCCTTTGTTCTTACAGGTCTCCTCACACTGAGTCCCTTCCCTTTCATTGCCCTAAACAAGGTTTCAGTGAGTGAGCTGTCACTGCTATCCCTCAGCCAAAATAAAGAAAGTGCTTCAAAATGGAAGTGACCACAGTTGTCCCCAGCATTTTAGATAATCAGCAAGAGCATGGATTCAAAGCACTCGGATCCCTTAGTCTCAGCTTTATTCTTTAAAGACTTTCTATTGCCAATAAATTGAGTGGCGTGGTGCAGAGCAAAGCTGATCTGCTTTGTGAGCTCTGCTTACTGGGGACTAGCATAGCAACCATCTGTATGTGCATGTTTCGGTGTATGGAAGTGCAATTGTCTTAGGTCAGGAGGCAGAGAGGACATGATATCATGCCCCACTCTGTTCCCTGGTACATCCCCTCCAATAAGCCTGTAGAGTTGAGTGCTGGTATGGGGTGCGCTGTGCAAAGTGGTGGTAGCCATCGTGGAAGACGACTATGTGATGATGTGGTATAGAATAGATCTCTTAGTGTCAAGGAAAATAAAAATGGAAATCTTCCTATTATACTAATAATATCTAGTTGATGTGTTTGATGAGAAGGCTGTTGATGTGGTACATTGATGAGAAACTTATAAAATGGATGAAGAGGATATGATGACATTTTTAAATATGTAAAAGGATGGTAAAGCAGGATGGTAAAGCAGCCATTTATTCCCCTGTGACCACTGAGGGTTAGACAACAGGTAGTGCCCATAAATGAAAGTGAAAAGGAGGTTCCAGAAACTATCCTGGAAACTTCAAACCTGGTGAGCCTGATATTGGTGCCAAGCAAACTGGTGGAAACCGTTTTAAAGAACCGAATGGCATAATTGTGAAGAATCAACATGAATTTTGCAAGGGGAAGTCATTTCTCCCTAATCTGTTGGAATCTTTTGAGGATGTAAATAAGCATGTGGATAAGGGCCAGCCAGTCGATATAGTGCATCTGAATTTTCAGAATGTGTTTGTTGAGGTCCCTCACAAGAGACCTTAAGGAAATTAAATAAAGCAATAATTGATAAAGCAATCCTAAAAGAGATTAGACAGGCTACTAAAGTTGGCAACATAATAATAATAATAATAATTAATAATGGGTGACTTCAATTACCCTAATATTGATTGGGTGAATGTTTCCTCGGGGCGGTACATGGAGGTCAAATTTCTGGATGCCGTGAATGACTGCTTCCTAGAACAGCTGGTTCTGGAACCAACGAGAGGAGGAGCTGTTCTAGATCTAGTCCTCAGTGGCACGCAGGACCTAGTGCAAGGAGTAACTGTGGCGGAGCCACTAGGCAATAGCGATCATAATATGATCACATTTGACATAATTTCTGGAGTGAGAGACAAAAGTACAGCAGTAGCATTTAACTTTAAAAAGAGAGACTATGACAAAATGAGGAAACTAGTTAAAAAGAAACTAAAAAGCACAGTTGCATGGGCTACAAGTTTGCAAGAGGCTTGGAGGCTGTTTAAAAGCACCCTTCTGGAAGCCCAGATTAAATGCATCCCGCAAGTTAAAAAAGGAAGCAGGAAGACCAAAAGTCTTCCACTGTGGCTAAATGGCGAGGTGAAGGAGCCTATTAGAGTCAAAAAGGCATCCTTTAAGAAATGGAAGGCTATTCCCAATGAAAGTAATACGAAAGAGCATAAATACTGGCAACCGTAAATGTAAAATGTTAATAAGGCAGGCCAAGAGAGATTTTGAAGGGAGGCTTGCTAAAGAGGCAAAAATAAGCAACAAAAACTTTTTCCAAATACATCAGAAGCAAGAAGTCTGCTAGGGAGTCAGTTGGGCCATTAGATGACAAGGGAGTAAAAGGAGCACTCAGAGAGGATAAGGACATTGCAGAGAAACTGAACAAGTTCTTTGTGTCGGTCTTCACTGCAGAGAATTTTGGGGAGGTACCCACACTGGATCCTTGCTTTGTGGGCGAGAAATTGGAAGAGCTGTTACAAATCAATGTGACACTGGAGGATGTTCTAGGGCAAATTGGCAAACTGAATACTAACAAGTCACCAGGGCCAGATGGCATTCACCCAAGTGTTCTGAAGGAACTCGGATATGAAATCTCAGACCTAATGTTAGTAATTTGTAACCTGTCACTAAAATCTGCCACTGTACCCAAGGACTGGAGGGTGGCAAATGTAACCCTGATATTTAAAAAGGGATCCAGAGGCGATCCTGGAAACTACAGATCAGAATATATTATTATATATTATATTTTATTATGGAATTAGCTTTCACCATATCCAGAAACAAAAGAACCAAATATTACATAATAAAAGTACACAAACACAAAAATACAGACAAGCCTCAAACGTTCTGCAATAACATATAGGTCAGTAATAAAGGGGGCATATAGCAAGCTCTTTGGGCTGACTGAGGGTATCAACAATCAACCCAAGACGACCAGCACATGAAATTCAAATTAGGTACACAATCCCTCTAAGTACAGGAAAAAATACTATCAATTCCTGGACATATTACCCTTTCTGGAGCTTAATACGGGAAAACCTTAAACCCTTAGTTGGAGACTCACACACTACTAGGAGATAGCTTAAGTTACAGCCCCCACATCCCATCTTAATAGGTCAAGGACAAAAGTCTTGTACTAGGCAGACCACTAGAAGGCCAGTGCATACCACCCAACCCGGGGCCCAGGACTATAACTAGCACCTAGGGCACTCCTTATCTTAGCAAAATGCAATATCATTTAAGCGCTATCCTGCCTTGGCAAAGCATAGCAAGTTGTTGAAGAACAACTTTCCTTCTTTTGGTGGCTAAGCTGATGAAAACCACCAAAGCAGTCAGAGAATCTGACGTCAGTTTTAGTAAGTAATTTAATCTTTGACTTTCTGCAATTAATGGGAAAGGTTCTAACAAAGTGGCTAGCCAAGTTTCTCTTAATTTCTGATAGTACGGACATTGCATATCAAAATGCACAACCGTTTCCACCGAGCGCATAGAGTAAGTACATAACCGAGCCTCGTAGGGTATGCTGGCAAGACGACCTTCCAGTAGCATTGTATCTATTAGAGCAAATCTGCATAATGTAATATTCCTCCTCAAAGTGGGACTAATGAGATCCAAATATGGTTCCACAACAAAATTTGATTTAATTGCCCAGTAAGTAGGGGCTACTTTCCATGATTTTAGGGTGGCACGGTCCTGCTGGATCACAATATCTCTAGATCGGATATCAAGCTCTTTCCTTACAGATGCTAATGGCTTCCCTGAGAAGTAAACCAGGGAGAACCCCAAATGTGATAATTGAGTGATCAAATATTTTCACCCAGGAGTATAATCTAGCCCCAGAGTGAACTGCCTCTTCTAAAGCACATTGTGCTACTAGGGTGGCCTGCTGGAGATTTTCTATCTTCTGCCAGTATCGCAAGACAGCTTGCCTAGCAAAATGAGCAATAGGGAAAAAGCCGGTTTCTGCCCTCAGGACAAAACCTGGGATACTATTATTTACCTTGAGAAGTCTCCGAAGGAACTGGTTCTGAACCCTTTCCAACAACAAAAGGTCTGGAAAAGGAATAAATTCAAGACCATAAGTTAACATAGGATGTATCTTCTGAGAGTATGTTTTCAAACTAGAAGACAGATATCCCTTTTGAGAGGATAGCCACTTTCACCAAACTGCCTGCCACTCTTGCGACCAAAGATGCTCTATATTTTATATGTTTCACCCAGGTCCCTCTAACAGTAAAAATCACACCCAAATAATTAAATGGCTGCACTACTTTGATACAAGAGTCCTCAATTTTCCATTCTCTCCTTAATGACCTGCCACCCACCAACAAAATTTTAGATTTACCACTATTAATGGTTAAGCTATTAAGATGGTATTACCTACTACAGACCAGAAAGCTTGATGTCTGTGCCAGGCAAAATGGTGGAAACCATCATTAAGGACAGAATTACAGGGCATGTTGACAAACATGGCTTAATGGAGAAGAGTCAACACAGATTTAGTAAAGGCAAGTCATGCCTCCCTAACCTGTTGTAATTCTTTGAGGGTGTAAATAAACATGTGGAGAAGGAAGACCCAGTAGATATAGTGTACCTGGATTTCCAGAAAGCATTTGATAAGGTCCCTCATGAAAGACTCTTGAGAAAATTAAAAAGTCATGGGATAGGAGGTTGTGTCTTACTATGGATCAGAAACTGTTTAGAAGATAGAAAGCAAAGGGTAGGACTAAATGGTCAGTTTTCACAATGGAGAGATGTAAAAAGTGGTGTGCCTCAGGAATCTGTATTGGGACCTGTAGCAAAGGGCTCCCCAGGGCCACACAGAGGGCATTGAGGTGTCACTCAAGGGATTTAGGTCACCCCCTGCTACGCCATTTCAGCCTTGAACCTCGGCTGAACTCCCTCTTCCAAGAAGGGTGTACCCTCTCAGGACACACCACACAGTCCAGAGGACATTAATCCACAGTCCTTTATTGGACACCACCCATGTCCTCTGTGCCTGGGGCTGTCACCTCCACCCTGCAGGCCCAGGTCCATCTCTGCAGACTCAGGAGCAACACAGCCTCAACCCCCCCAAAGTCCATCCAGCCAGGCCTTAAACCCCCACGCTCTGGCCAAGCCCACCCCAGGCAAGAGGCTCCCTCCTGGGCACAGCCTCTCCCACTTGCCTGGGTCCCTCTGGTTCTCTAGTCTTCAGCACCCTGGAGAGCGTAGAGCAGGCAGGCTTTCTCAGGGAGATGTTGCTCCTTCAGCTCCCTGGCAAAGACTCTTTCCTCACGACCCTGTCTCTCCTTATATACAGGCAGAGTGGGCGTGGCCAGACTGCCTCTCCACAGCCTTAAAGGGCCAGTAACCTGCCCACTCTATCACAGGGGTTTCTCTGCCTGTGCTCCCCACAGGCTGATCCCCAGCTCTGGGACTGGCTCTGCCATACCCCTGTGTGCTCTCAACCTTCTGGCTGACCTACACAGCCCCCTTCTTAAAGGGGCAGCAGCCCCACAGGAGTGCTCCCTGATACACCCCTCCCACTTCAGGGAGACAGACTTCTCCCCGAGAAGACTGGCTTCAAACTCTAGCAGTTTGTAGCTTTTTACCACAGGGTCTAGCACCCCAAACGGGCTTTAATGCCCTCCCAACCTCCACATCTCCCCTTATAGTCAGCAGAGGTTCGTGCCTGGTGGCCAGCTCAATCGCCTACACCCTGCCCCCCCTCCCCACTTAGGCACATGAAGTACCATCTCAATTGCCCCCTTGTACTTCTTTTCCTCTCTCTACTCTTAGGTGCATTAGGGTACCAGCTCAATCGCCCCCCTGTACCCATTCAAGAGCAACTCTCAGCTCCTTCACCTCCTTACGGAGAGCCAGGTTCTCTTGTACTGCCTCATACCTGTCTCTTGCTATCTGAACTACCATGTCACTAGAGATCTTGGTCATGGTCTCTTGGTCCTTCCTCTCTGGCCTCGAGACCACCTGCCCCTCTCTGAGGGCCTCTAGCTCTTTCAAGAGGAAGGCATTGTCAGTCAGCATCTGCTTGACTGCCCTTTCAAGGGTGTCTATGTCTTTTAAACACTCCCCATCTACCTGGGTGCCCATAGACTTCCTTCCTCTTTCCTTCACTTGAGGACTCCTTTTCCTTCTAGCAGCTCTCTGATCCTCCTTGTGAGGTTTCCCTTTGGGACAATCCCTCGTCACATGTCCCCGGGCTTGGCAAGTCCAACACCTCCTTGGAGGTTTCTGCTCCCATTTCCGGCTCATTTCCCTTGTGGGGGTGGCCACTGCCACCAAACTGACTCTTTCGTCTGGCTCAGGTCTTGTATCCCTCTTCCCTCTGTAGGGACAAAGCGTTTTCACATGTCCCATCACCCCACAAGTCCAGCAGCACTTCTCATTCCCCCGGCTCTGACATCCCAGAGTCCAGGTGCTTGGGAGGCCTTGCCATTTCTCCCGGCAGGCCCTCCAGTAGTGTCCCGGCTGGCCATAATTGTGACACCGTCGGACAGTATGTCCCACCTTGGGTCCCCAGTACTTGCGTGTCACAGTCCTTGGCCGCTGGTCACGCTGCCTTAGCTCCGGCTCTGCAGAGTTTCATAAGCTGAGTGCAGTCAGGGTACACTTCCGACTCCAGCATGCACTTTCTGCCGCCATCGCCTAGCTCAAGGCCCGTCCTGGCCAAGCTAATCCCAGCACACTCAGGATTGAGTATTCTGTTGTAATATGCTGATACTTTAGACAATTCTCAAAGAGCTTGTTAGACCTTTGAATGAATGTCTTCGTAAATCTTTCTAAATAATTATCTTATTCCTGTATGGTAGAGTCTTGAAGAATAACATGCTGTTTTGGCTTCTTAAATAAAAACAAATGTTTCCTTTGAGGGTTTTTATTTCTTGGAAATAAAAAATTAGTAGAAAATGAAGTGATTTTTTCCCCCCACTAAAAATGCAAGGCTCTTTTTTGGCCTGTTTTTTTTAAAAATAAATAATTGGAAACCCTTGTTATTTTGTGTATGTTCCTCTGAAGTTCTTATTTGTTTTCTGTCCGTTTGGCAAATATGAAAAAGAATTTATAGGAAAAATTATAAAAAGTTAAAAGAACACTTCCATGGACTCCCAACCAGTGAGGTCTCCTGTTCTCACAAGACTGATAAATTATTTTCATTTGCTTTAGTTGAACCAAACAGCATCTAATTTATCAGAGAAACAAAAGAAAATGAAACACTGCATCATCATACATTTTTCAAGATTAGAAAATTAATCAAAAACTGCAGAAACTACTTGACTTCAAGAGCATCATTCTGAATGCTTAACAATTAAATAGCCCAGTCATCCTGAAAGATTAATGGACTTTTTATTATAAAAGTGCTAAGAGATCAAGCAAAATAGGAATCACAAGCTGGTTTAAAAACCATAAAATTATTACTTTTGCAGCGTGAGGGCTTAAACCATCAAAGTGCACAGAGAATTGGGCAATCAGCTGATACATCTAGGAAGACCAGCAACCAGAAAATCACTGAGCAAGTCGTATTTAGTAAATCCTTTTGCTATGTGCAATGTAAGAGATATACTACATTGCTACTTAACGAGGGCAAATTCAGAATCATGGGATTGTTTGTGATTAAGTTTTATTGATTTTTATTAAAAAAAACAAAAACAAAGCCAAAACAATCGGACAGTAAAATATACAGAAGGGGAAATTACTTACAGCATCTGTTTGTTCTCAGATGACATGCATTTTCCAAGATATCTGGTGAATTGTAAAATTACATAATTCTATTAAAGCTGTAGACATATACCACAATAATATATAAACATAATACATTAGGGTAAAGGTTACAAGGGTAAAATAGGAAAAGATGACTGCCAATAGGGAAATGAGGGAAAGAAGAAACTGGTGGGAGGAAAGAATGGGAAGAAACATGGCTAGTTGAAATGGAAGTCTGGCGTTTTTCAAGCAGTCTCAATGTTGCTGTGTTTGTTTTGATCCAGATGGGTTTAGAAATGGCATCCACATTCATGTAACCAGTCTTTAGAGTGGTAAGCTGTGCATTTTTTGACTGTGACCTCTGTTAGGACTAAGCAACCTGATCTAATCTAGCCATGCACATTTTTGTAAAATCCTGTATTTGGTGATCATTGAAGCCTTCAAAAAATCAGGGAATTACATTAGATCTAAATTTACTTTGGCAGAAATAACGACCCATTGTGTAATGTCAGAAGAATCATATTTGAAGGACGTACAATATCAGCTATTTAGAAGTGAAGAAATCATACTGTGTTTAACGTTTACGAACAGAAGAATTTACACTGAGTTTTCCAAAATCTCATTAAATTATTCCTTAGCTAAATTACAATTCTTGTTCCTAATTCTTGTTATCATAAGCATTGCCTTTTTTGTCTTTTCCCTTAAAGTATGCATAATAGGAAAAATGAAGATATGGTGGAGTTTGCTTAAGTTGAATTTAATGGGCCATCAACTATAATTTATTTATTTATTTATAAAACTTCTACCCCGCCCCTCCTGCACGCAGCTCGGGGCGGCTTCCAATTTGACTTGTCAGAACTTAAACCTAAGCAGGCCTTTAGGAAATGGACTTGGTTTTGGTACTGTATGTTGTCCAAACAAGTTAATATAAAAAATTGTTGCAAAGATGCTTTAATAAATCTCTAAGTGATACTCAGTTCAATAGAAATTAGTATGGTGGTTTTTATTCGTAGCGTTAAATTACAAGAGACTAAATTTGACAAAGTGGGGACCTGTGATCTTGCAGAGTACTAGCATGGACACAGAAAGAGAGGTTTATGCTTATCAGCTGAACAGTTTGAGGCAGTTAACACACTTGGTTTTCATCCCACATAATACAGCTTAATGGTTCAAATCCAGCCTTCCGTCCTGAATGAAAATTGTACTGGGTAGGAGCGGGGGGATCCCACTGATCCCCCATCATAATATAGAATGCACTTTTCACTTAGCACTGAAGGCTGGATTTTTGTACCAAGAAGCTGGGGTATTCAGGATGGAAAGCAATTGTGTTATTTGTCACTTAACAGCCTCTTAAACACTTAATAGGGTTTAGAGGGAAGCAACTTCTAGACAGATATCAGGACAGGAGACAAGGGTAGGGAAGATCAAGTTATCCTTTGCAAAATGTAGCATGTTTAATTAAGGAGGAGGGGAAGGCGAGCAGTTCAACTTAAAAGAATTTCAAGTTAACCAAATTTTACTTATGTGGATTCCACTATATAGACAAGGAAGTAAAAAGTTTGTTTGCCTCCATAATGTATTTTTATAACGGAAGAATTTTCTATGATGATATTTATCTTGTTCTCAGATATGCTGAAATGCCTGTATTTTACCACCCTATTATGTTATCTTTTTGTCTTTCAGGTCATTTCACAGCTTCGGATTTTGAGCAGGTCAGTAACTGCTGGCTGCAAATTTGACAGGGAAATCTGGTCTAATGAGCTTTCTCCTGTCCTCAACTTGTGGAAGAAACTTAATCAGGTAAGAAAGCTTATAGTTTAAAAAGACATCTTCAGAAAAATACAACCCACTTTAAGAAAAATGCATGTTTCTTGACTACAGAGCCTTTACATAAAAATGTAACCATGATGAAAATCTTCATTTATCTGAAAACTTTTTAATAAGACAGCAATTTAAGTTAAAACAGTGCAAAAGTGTGTATACACCCACCCAAAGTGCTATTCTAGTTGAAAATATCACTTGGTCTACATCCAGCTGCATGAGCTATAATGTTTTGTATCCAGGAGTAAAAACAAATGAAACCGTAACCCACATAGCCCCAAGTCACCTGTTTGTCAGTTCAGTGGCTGCTAGATGTTCGCTCACTTCCACCTTGGGGAGAGCAGCCAGCTGCTACCGATGTACAGTCTCAGTGCTTACCCAATGTCTGGCGGCTGTGGGGGAGCGGATGAGGGTGAGGCAACTGAAGCTGAATCCTGACAATACGAAGGTGATGCTGGTGAGGAGGGCAGTGGATGTGACATCCCCCATCATTGATGGGGTTCGTCCCCCACTAATCTCCCAGGTTTGGAGTCTGGGAGTGCTCCTCGATTCCCAGCTCTGCCTGGATTCTCAGGTGGGAGCTGTAGCGAGGAACGCTTTTCACAAGTTACATCTGGTGTGGCGGCTTTGGCCGTATGTCTCAGACATCGACCTTGCCACCATCATCCATGCGTTCATCACCTCAGGACTGGACTATTGTAACGCGTTCTACGTGGGGCTACCCTTGGTGATGGTCCGGAGAGTGCAGCTAGTGCAGAAAACGGTGGTCCGCCTCCTCATGGGGATGGGTCACTGCGAGCACATTACACCTGTGCTCCGTGCGCTGCATTGGTTGCCTATAGTCTTCCAGGCCCAATTCAAGGTGTTGGTACTTACGTATAAAGTGCTATATGGTCTAGGACCTACCTATCTACAGAATCGCCTCACTCTGTGTCCTGGATCAACCCTTATCCTTGCAATATGGACCTGCCTGCTGTCATTCTCATCGTAACCAATCCAAGTACGTGTACTTGAGACCTCGCATCTTCATGAATGTTAGACCCCTTGTCTCTCCCTCTGTTCCCCTTCCTAAGTCTCTCCCCCAGCTCTTGTCTCTCAGATTGTAAGCCCTAGGGGCAGGGATCTTGTCTATTTTATTACTTTGTAAAGTGCCAGGTACACTGCTGGCGCTATATAAATGTTTGTTAATAATAATAATAATAACCCCTGCGGTCTGCCGGGAGTGCCCTTCTTGAGGTCCCCATAGTGGTCCAGGAGGTCACAATGGAGAGGGTGTTCTTGGTAGCTGTGCCTACGCTGTGGAACTCCCTTCCAGCAGAGGCCCCAGTGGCCCCGAACCTCACCTCATTTCAGCCTCAGTGCAAGACCTGGCTGTTCCACCAGGCCTTTGATGAGGGAGATAGGTAGGGTTTTATGCTACCCCCCTTTTTTTGACTTGACTTTTTAAATGGATTTTATCTGTTGTTTATGTTTTTAGTGATATTTTAAATTATGTTTGTAAGCCGCCTCGAGCTGCATGTGCAGGAGAGGTGGGGTAAAAATTCTGTAAAATCTGCCCAGTCCTGCCATAAAGTGAGGTCCGAGGATTGGGTGATGCTCTTGGGACTGTTCGATCCACCTATTGTGAATTAGACCCATGCCCGTCCTGGCTGGTTAAGGCCAGCCAGGCGACATTAGGGCTGTTGCTGGCTGGGATAGTCAACATCTCCCTTAGGGAGGGCAGGGTGCAGGAACATCTCAAGAAGGTGGTGGTGCAGCCCATGCTCAAGAAGCCATCATTGGACATTGGCGTCCTGGCCAACTATCGGCCAGTTTCTAACCTTCCCTTTTTAGGGAAGGTTATTGAATGTGTAGTGGCTCGACAGCTTCAGGAGCATTTGGACTGGGTCAGCTTCCTTGATCCCTCGCAGTCTGGTTTCCGTCCGGGTTATGGCACGGAGACTATGCTTGTGGCCTTGGTCAATGACCTCTTATTCAACCCTGTTGATTTTGTTAGATCTCTCAGCTGCATTTGATACCATTGATCACGAGTTGTTGGTGACTCGACTGGGACCAGGCAGGGATGAGCGGGGCTGTTCTTGAATGGTTCTGCTCTTTCATGGCTGGGAGAACCCAGAGTGTAGTGCTGGGTGATTATTCATCACTCACATGTGGAGTCCCGCAGGATTCCATCTTGTCCCCTCTCTTGTTCAATATGTATATGCAGCCTTTGGGGGAGGTTGTTAGAGAGTTTGGCATAAGGTGCCATCAGTATGCTGATGACACCCAATTATATCTCTCGTTCAGTATCTTTTCATTAGACCCAGGTCCAGCAGTCTCGGTGCTTACCCAGTGTTTTTCAGCTGTGGGGGACTGAATGAGGGCGAACTGCTTGAAGTTAAATCCTGACAAGATGGAAGTGATGGTTGTGGGGAAAGCTGGAGGAGAGATGGCCCCCCATCATTGATGGGATCCGTCCTCTCCTGGTATCTCAGGTCCGTAGTCTGGGGGTGCTTCTTGATCCACAGCTCCGCCTGGGTGTCCAGGTGGCAGCTGTGGCGAAGGGTGCATTTCGCCAATTACACCTGGTATGTTGGCTTAGGCCGTACGTCTTGAACTCGGACCTGGCCACAATCATCCATGCTTTTATTACCTCGAGATTAGACTACTCTAATGTGCTCTACATGGGGCTACCCTTGTTGACGGTCCAGAGATTGCAGCTGGTGGAAAATGTGGCGACTTGTCTCCTGAAGGGGACAGGCCGACGCGATCACATTACTCCAGTGCTCCGTTTCCTACACTGATTGCCAATAGTCTTCCAGGCCCAATTCAAGGTGTTGGTGTTGACCTTTAAAGCCCTAAATGGCCTGGGCCCCACCTACCTGCAAAACCGCCTCACCCTCCGGATTCTGGATCGACCTCTGTGGTCGGTCTGGGGCACCCTTCTTGAGGTCTCCCGGGTTTCCCGGGTGTCGACCATGAGGAGGGCATCTCGGTGTCTGTACCACGTCTGTGGAACTCCCTCCCGTTGGAGGTCCGCCTGGCTCTGACCTCCCCTCTTTCCGTAAAAAGTGTAAGACTTGGCTGTTCCACCGGGCCTTTACTAAGGGAGATGGGATGGGTGGGTTGGGTTAGGGTGGGGTTTTAATTGTTTTGGGGTTTTTTTTTAACCCTGGGAAATGTTTATTTTAATGAATTTTATTATATGTTTTAAAATGTTAGCCGCCCCGAGATGCTTATGGCAGGAGGGGGAGGCATACAAATGCAACTATAAATAAATACTACGTGCAAACTCTATGTGCAAATTGTTCAAAGATTTTTCAGCGTAACTTGGGTGTGTTACCCCCAACGTTCTTATGCGCACTGTTGTTCAAAGGTTTCTCAGAGTGATGTGGGTGTGTTACGCCCAATATTATGTGCAAACTTGGCCAAAGGATTTACAGGGTGACCTGGATGTGTTATCCCCAATGTTCTTATGTGCAATGTTGTTTCTGAGGTTGACTTTGATGTTATTCCCCATAAAAAAGGAAGTAAAAACCAAAAGACAAATAGAAAAATAAATGTTGTTGAAACAGTAGGGAATCACTGGTAGTTATTACCAGCTTGATGAGATACTTAAAACATCAGTTTCTCCTCACAGTGAGCCTGGGCTCTATTTTTTCACACTGCTAGGGAGAAATGGAACTAATGGGAGAGAAACATTGGATGGGACCTTAGTAAGAGGGCTTTCTATTTCCCCAGTGGCAGGGCTTCACGCAGCAAGGAGTTCACAGGGTTAACTAATGTAATCTCCCTCCAATGTTAACTCTGGGAACTCTTTGCTGCTGGGTTAAGCTACAACACTGGCTTAACCGTTGGGTTGGCTCTGCTTACCATTGGGTTGGCTCTGCCTACCGTTGGCCCCGCCTGCCATTGGGTTGGCTCCACCCTCTTCTGGCACTGCCCTCTGCTCCACAAATTTGCATAAATTAGTATAAAATGGCATATATATATTTCGTGCAAATATTTATCCTCTTTTCTGACAATGCGTCAGTGGCCACCCTAGTGCCCGCACTACTGCATGTTCAAACACCTCCCCCCTGTAGTTCTTATGTACTTTCTTGCTTGGTGCCATATTCTAATTCCCTTATCTAGAGACACTTCACACTTGTGATGAAGTAAGGTTCCACCTTATCGCTCACCACTGACACCGTGCGGGAAACCTGTTAGACTCTAACTCATCATGAGCTAGTGGACTTCCTTTTTTATGTCCCATGATGGCAGCTGCAACACATTGAGAGCTCATAGTCATTTTCTGGTCAGTTAAAACCCCCAAATCCCTCTCCTTCTCTGTTGTTTCCAATTTATGAGTTGCTAGCTGGTAACCAAAATGTGTATTAAACCCCAAATGCATATCTTTGCACTCTGTGCTATTAAATCTCATCCCATTCCTAATGCTCCAATTCATGAGATGTTTGAGTTCATCTCGTATGATTTTCCAATCCTCATCGATATTGGTAATTCCTCCCAACTTGGTATCTACATACATACATGCATACATACATACGCTTTATTGTACCCAGCAAAATTGCTATACCAATTATATATAAAACTAAAAGCCTTAGCACACAATAACTAGAGTGACCAGAGGCAGAAGGGGCATTCCACCCAGTATAAAACATGTACAAACATTTAAATCAATGTAAATTCATATAAAATGAATTTAAATTAATATCACAATTAATTCAATAGGCAAACAAATAGCTTTATCCATATAAAATTGAGTAACTGTTTATGTAATACCATTCTATGGGTCATATACAAAGAAGAAGTACCAAAGAGAGCAACACTTCCAGTTTGCAAGGAGGGGATATATCTAGGGATCAACTATGATGGGACTTGTGTCCCTATTCAGTTAAGGCTTTAGCCCTTTCTACCAGAATAAGAAAACAAAGCTACCGCCCTAGCACTTTCAAAATCTGATACTGACGCTAATAATGCCATTTTACCCTCTGACGGAAGAAAAGAATTCTGAAACAAAGGATCAATCCAGATGCTTCTTAGGTCCTTAAACCCAGGGCAATGAAAAATGACATGAACTAAAGTCTCAACTTCTTGCAGATCGCATAAGCAAATTCTACTGGCGTAAGGCACCTGGTCTCTCCTGCCCTTTACTACTGCTGTTTCAAAAAGATTGAATCACAGGAGAGTCACCATTCTTCTTACTTTGGGATCTTTTATCTGAAGGAGATAAGGCTCAAGTGAGCATGAGACTTTCAGCTGGCCATACAATGGGGCTATCTTACTTGCGTGTATCGCTGAGATATCACGATTCACGCCCAGTCAGACAATCGCTGTCTAATCTCATCTTTGCCTGGCTGCAGTACAGAGAGGTCGAGTGGTATGGCAAGATTCGAAATCAATTCCTTAATCCCCTTCCACCACCTGTATTGAGTTCCACAATGATGTGACCTTTGCCCGCAATAGCATTGATAGGCCAATTATGTAGGCTCTGCATGGAGTAATTTTTGCCAAAAAGAAAGCACTCTAAGATTAGCCTGGAATTCAACTGATATGAACCCTGTTTCTAGGCAGAACATGGGCAGCGGAGTTGCTCTTGGTGCCCTCAATATACTTCTAAGGAAGTAATGTTGAGGCAACTCCCATCTGGCTGTATAGCTATAGTACGTGATTTCCGCTCCATAGCGGGGTTGGGATAAAGCCTGCGCCGTAAAGATGTTAATGGCTTGATCCAATGGAACCAGTGGAGAAGCATAATATAACTTTAGAATTCTAGCTGTCGACTGCCTTGCCTTTGTGAGCCAGAGCTCTGTATTAGGTCTCCAAGTTCGTGAGGCTGAAAATACGAGTCCTAAATATGTATACGTTAACGTCTGAAATATTTCCTGCTGACCAATGACCCACCTATACTTTAGGTGCGATGCCCCAAAGGCGATTATTTTAGATTTATGTGGGTTAACTGATAAGGAGTTCTGAACACAAAAAAAGGTTCAAGGAGTCAAGACACTGCTGGAGTCCCTGCTTAGTCTGCGATAAAAGAATAATGTCATCTACATAAAGTAACGTTGAAATCGACCTGTTCAATATGTTTGGCGGTATAGAATGTTTAGCTCCAACCAGACTGACCAGATCATTAATAAAAAGGTTAAATAACAACGGGGCCAGGAGAAAGAAAATTTCATTAGCATGCTCTTACTTCTCTCACCAGAGTCAGTTACAGATGAAGGCCCCAGTCCATGGTCTGCATGTGCAGCTCAGGTGTCCAAACCGAAACACAAAGGACCCTGCCACCACGCGGCAGCCACTAGAACCCTACTTCTCTCTCTCCAGTTGCAGTGGGGTTGTTAGGTGGGGGACTTTCCTGGGGTTCCCTGTGTGCACACTACGTGGGCCTTGGATCAGGGCAACATTAAATAGGAAAGGTCCCAAGACAGATCCTCAAGGGGCTCCGTTAGCAACCTCTCTCCAGCTAGATAGCCCACCTCTCAGTACAACCATTTGTTTTCTTCCAGTTAACCAGTTCCATTCCACCAGTGGATTTGAAGAAGACTTGGTTAACCGGTTACTGTCCCAGTGGCTAGAAAGTCACATCAATATGCTATAGCAAAATATGAATCCTTTTAAAGCGTAGTTTCCAATCTAGAAACTAATCTTCCCAAACCAGTTTATGGCTGAATAACATTTGACTTTCACTCTAAAATAATCTGCATAATGAGCCACTTCTGATATTTCTCTTTTTAAATCACCATGATTAGCTGTGAACAGATTTCTCTCTGGAAGTCATTTCAAATTAAAGAGTGCTCAGTGAGAATTTTTTTAGAAAAGCTAGCCCATCTTTCTATAGCTCATTGTTATTATTTTCTCATTTACAAAAGCAAACAAAGTTAATTTTAAATTGCTGGTGAAATAGCTTATCCGTTATTCTTAAGAAGGAAGATATTGCATACAATAAAATTTACAGTTGGCATCCCTTAAAAGTACCACCCACAAAATAACTATAGGAATTACCAATGAACTGCAAACTCCTTGCTAGATTGTAAAAAGTTGATGTTGAATTTCGCCCTTGTACATACCTCCCAAGCGTCTCTATTCAGGAGAGACCATCCCTCTTTCAGTGCTGAATTGCACTGTTCCTCTTTCAGGGGTCAAAATCCTTTTTTCAGGAGAGGGATGGACAAAAAAAACTGATATTCAAGCCACAAGGATCTCTTTCCTGATTGCCTCTCATAAAAAGGACTTGAGAGGACAACGGGGAGGGAGAGACGGGACATGACAGAATAACAGTAAACTAAGTGGAATGGTTTGTCCCTCTTTGTGTACTTGGAATGTTAGGAGGGGTATGTGTGAGAATGTAAGTGAACATAAGTGCTATAGTGGGTTAGACCCATGGTCCATTGAGCCCAGCATCCTGTCTCCGAGAGTGACCAACTCCAGTAGCTCTAGAGAAGTACAAGTACAGGTCATGGAGGTGTGACTCATCTCCTTCTAACCACTCCCAGTTACTGGTAGCCAGGAGTTTAAGCTCAGCTAGCAAGCATTTATGGCTCTATCCTCTAAGAAGTTATCTAGTTCCTAAGTGCATGAAGGCATGGTGCTTATTGGCTTTAGGGTTAGATCTTATTGGTCAAGGCGCAGGGCTTGTCCTTCTTTGGCTGCTAACAATGTTGGGAGGTATGCTTCTATGGCACTGACTTTTGTAGCTGAATACGTATTCTTTCTAGGTCTGAATGAGAAATCTCGATGAGTGCTGCTTCCATTGGAAACGGGGCATTCACCGAGATTTGTGTAACATAGGAAATGTGTTGGCGCTCTCACTTTTTGGCCAATATCCATTATTTTCACAAGTTGGAATGGGGCTGCTACAGGGTAGTCCCAAACCCTGTGTGTTCCCTGTGCTCACCTCTGGGAGCTATGGAGATGAAAACGTGCTGGCTAAGCACCAGAGAAGTGCTGAAAATTGCCATAAAAGTGCTGTAAAACTGATGTAAAATTCCTGGAAAGTGATGGAAAAAGTCCTGGAAGGTGACAAAAAGTAACAAAAACGATGAAAAAAAGGCCAAAGTACTGAATCACCCCAAAGTGACCAAGTACCGACAGACACTCAAAAGCATTCCTGAAAGACTGGTATTTCCCTTTGGAACAGGAACACTTGCTCTTGTCTCAGCCCTAATTCTCTCTCTATCATATTTATTTATTTATTTATTTGTTTATTTTAAGCATTTTTAGCCACCCCCTCATGCCTACGGCATCTTGGGGCGGCTTACAACAATACAATAAAATTCATAAAAACAATATTTAAAAAACACCAACATCAATAAATTAAAAACAGTCCCATATACACCATTCCCCACATCCCCTATATCCACAGCCACCCAACCCTCCCCCCCTCCTAAGTCCTGAACGAACAGCCAGGTCTTTCAGGCTCGATGAAATACCAGCAGACCTGGGGCCAGGCGGACTTCTTCTGGGAGGGAGTTCCAGAGTCGCGGCCTGGCCACCGAGAACGCCCTCGCCATTGTAGCCCCCCGTCTCACCCAGGGGACCTCCAAGAAGGCACCCCCAGTGACTCTGCCAGCTTGCTAGGGCTCAGGGATTTATTTTACACAGCGGTTCCCGAAGATGACTGCTCACCCACAGATCAAGGGATGAAACATCAGGACAGTTTGGGGCCAGGGTCTCCAGTGTCACGCACTTGTGGGATGCCTGCCACCCTAGACTGGGGCCAGCTGCTCTTTCCCTTGGCTTATCTCTCCTCACTGGGCAGCACCTCCCTTGCTGGGCAAGCCCCTGAAAGTGAATCCGCATAGAGGGTTGTCCTTTCAGGTAGGAGACACTGGTTACAAGAAGTCACCCCTTCCCTGGTTACAAACCCACTGGAGCAGTAACTCAGACAAACTCGGGTCAACTTAAACAAGCATACTTTATTAAAGGAAGGGAATGCCAGAGGACAGTCTAGGGATAGAGAAACACAAGGCAGGTCAGACAAGGCTCACAGTTCTCAGTCTCTGGGTGGGTGGTGTCACGGGTTTGGGGGTCCGCACCCCCACTTTACCAGGTTTGAGTGACTCAGTTTCCCTTGCGCACAGTTCTCTTCAATCAGTTTCTCTCACTGGCTAATTCAAGTGTGGCACAATGAAACTCCTTTGTCACACAAAGGCCCGATCCTTCCCGTTTACAGACTCTCTGGGTTCGCAAGAGCTTGAGGGCTCTTGTAGCTCACTTGTGTTCCAATATTAGACACTGACCACTTCTTCATAAAATAAGAAGTAAATTTATTGATTACATAAACAAGATAGTTAAACAGAGTGGTAATAGAAATAAAAGGTAAATATACCACATTCCTAACTTATACTGGTTGAGTTCCTAAGTTATTCATCTTACCCTAGCGAGTCCAAAAGTTCTGGTTTCTCAGCCATAAGGTGACTGGCTGGGCTCTTTGGCTTAGAGAGTGGAATCTGTCTCTCACTTCATGCTGTCCCTAGCCTGCTGTGGTCAGGCTGCTCATTTGTATGTAGATGTCCTCTCGAAGCAGCTTTGCAAGCCAAAGTCTCTTTTCCTCTGGGATCTCTCTCCTTATATCTCCTGGAGGAAACTCCTCGTAGTTTTCCAGACTTCCAGAATTCCCTTTGTTCTCTTATCAGGTTTCCCTGTCTTTCTCTACATAGTCAATGGCTACCTACATTAACATATAAATGTCTCTGGCCATTCGTCTGGCCCCCCAATACACATGTTGGTATCTCTTTGTATTTCCTGTAGGCTGGTGACATGTAAGAGCCCTAATTCGAGTTGTACAGTTCTCAGAGTCAACATTACAACCATGTGGAACCTTTGACATTACATAGTGTACATGTATAGTAACATTACATCCATGTGAAACCCTTGGCACCACACATTTACCAAACATGTAGTCCCGTGTTCCACGTGTGTGACCCCATGTTTCTCCGTGACAGCCCCCCCGTAAGATTGCATCATGAAGAGTCATGTCAATGTCTCGTAACATGCTGAGGTTGGCGTCTGGCGTGTCCTGCCAGTGTGTGTAGGAGTCTGCACCCTCTGTACCTTTCCATGTGGTTGCATTAAAGTTAGACCATTGGTTTTCCAAACCTTCTGTCAGCTGTGTGGGGCTATCGTGTTCACCTGTTTTCCACCATGTTGTAGTGGAGTAATACCGTGAATGGTACCCTGCAAGGTACCTCAGTAAGTGTTTGCCTAAGACTGTGACAAATGGGTTGGAACGCCATGTTAACAACCTTTGTTCCCCAGTCACAAACTTTGGCAGCCAGTTTCTTACTGGCTGTATGTCTGTGCCCATCAGAAGTATTATTAGGATACAATAGAGGAAGTGTGGAGTACTTTGTACACTACTGAACACTCCACCTCTGTTGTGTGTGTAAATCTGCATTTCCAAACACTTTTCACCAGGATTAACGTTGTAATTCCCAGTGTTGCCATGTGGCATTCCTATTTTCCCTTTGGCTGTGATGCTGTGGGTTAATGTCTTTGCATTCCAGTTAATAGGCCAGGCATAGATTGTTTTTGTGGGGGGGCTATTGTGAGCAGTCGTTCCTGTGCTCTGCCCCCAACCTCTGTCTGTCCCCCCAGGATCCCCTGGGTCTGTATAACCATGTCTTTCTCCTTTTGGGGAGTCTGGCTTTGTGACATGGGTGTGAGAACCTGCAAGTGTCCCTTCAGACATTCCCACACCAAACTCC
>QEPC01013399.1:837020-885488 GCA_003113815.1 Sphenodon punctatus
TCTTTGGCTTAGAGAGCGGAATCTGTCTCTCACTTCATGCTGTCCCCAGCCTGCTGTGGTCAGGCTGCTCATTCGTATGTAGATGTCCTCTTGAAGCAGCTTTGCAAGCCAAAGTCTCTTTTCCTCTGGGATCTCTCTCCTTATATCTCCTGGAGGAAACTCCTCATAGTTCTACAAGCTTCTACAATTCCCTTTGTTCTCTTATCAGGTTTCCCTGTCTTTCTGCACGTAGTCAATGGCTACCTGCATTAACATATAAATGTCTCTGGCCATTCGTCTGGCCCCCCAATACACATGTTGGTATCACTTTGTATTTTCTGTAGGCCGGTGACGTGTAAGAGCCCTAATTCAAGTTGTACAGTTCTCAGAGTCAACATTACAAACATGTGGAACCTTTGACATTGCATAGTGTACATGTATAGTAACATTACATACATGTGAAACCCTTGGCACCACACATTTACCAAACACGTAGTCCCGTGTTACACGTGTGTGACCCCATGTTTCTCCGTGACAGGTGGCTCTGAGTTCTTTTCCGCAGTGTTCTCAACCCATCCAGCAAAGAGTCCATTCCAGGACTGATACAGCCCCCCCAAGCTGCACACCCACCCTCTCCTCCAGCAACAGACCACAATTCCCTCAAGTCAGCTGACCCTGCTCCAGTTGCCCAAGAGTTCTCTCCACCAACATTCCAGAAGCAAATTGAGGGGTCCCTCCCTCCAGACAAAAGAGATATTAATCAATCAGATTCACTGGCTCCTGGATGGGCTTTGCCCAACTATGTGAGGAAACACTCAACCATTAGATACCTAAATAAAAAAAAATTAAATAAATCTGTCTCAAGAATTTTCAGAAAAGGCCAGTCTGTACCAGGCGTGACAGAAGTGTTTGCTGAGCTGATTCAGTGGTGACTTGGTCCCGACACTTAATGCAAAGTGGGCCCCCTGCCCCACTCCCTCCCAGCGGTGCCCCCAAAATGACCACATTTAGGACCCTGCAGACAGTGCTCCCAAGGGGGAGGGGCCACTGGAGATCCCTAATTTTATCTTCGTCCTGGACCCTGCAAATGCTAAGGCTGGCCTTGCTTATCATAGACTTCCTCAATGCTCAATTTACAGTGCCATATTCAGGAAACCGTGTTTGCTGCATTTTTTTGACCATTTCTGCCATTGGGCAAAATGCAGTGAATGTGGGGCACTGCATATATTAGAGTTGACTTAATTATCTTTCTGTAGTCTGCAGAGAAATCATGTGGTCTTTATAAAGTTTACCTTGGAGGTTCCTAACTCAGTCAGGATCCCAAGTGGCATCACTTCATTGCTGAAGCAGTTGCACTGCTCCATGATTGTAGAGTCCCACAAGGTTCTATTCTGTCTCCTCTGTTACGAACAGAACTATTGATCAGTTATTCTGAAGGCTAAATCTAGATTTAGAATGTTTGGAACTTTATCACTGAATTATTAATTGAGTTCTCCTGTTGGACAACAACTAATTTAATACTGAGACATTGGGCAATGCTGAGGAATATTCAGATGTTTTATTTCTCGTGAGCATCAAATAGAGTCCCCACGAGTATTCAACAACTCCATAATTGAGTATTACAATTACAGAGAGACAAGCAATCAAAACATATAATCTTATCATTATTGATCTTTCATACAATTGCTGCCAATATTCATGAATGTTATCTGGTACTGGTCTAAATACTACACTTGGCCTTCTATTCATTCCTTAATAAACTAAGTTATATTTACTAAGTTATATATACAGGGAGACCAGCTCCTGGATGGATATAGAAAGTTGACTAGGGGTATTTTCAGACGTTACGAAATCGCTTCTAACCACACTGAACCACAGTGGATCCAGTGTGGTGGCAGCGATCGCGGGAACATCTGTTTGCTCCCGGCCAGATGTTCACCACAGTAAACACCCGGCCAGGATCAAGTTGACCGTGGTTCTGGAGATGAGGCCGGCCTCACCTCTAGAACCATGGTTAGTTTGGCCACGATCCGGGACAGGACTGGGAATAGCTGCGGGTAACGGCTGTTACCCAGTTCCGTCCCGGAATCAGGTCCCAACCACGGGATGGGATCGGGTGCACTGCGCCCGCCCGTCTCTCCGAGGGCGGGTGGCCATGAGAGCACGGGGGGCGGGGCTGAGCAGCTGCACATTGCGCTGCACAACCCCGCCCCCTCCCCGATTCCCCACAGTGATCAGGCCAGCACAACTAAAGGACGGCTGGCCTGATCACAGACCAGGATCCAGAATGGATTCCAGTCTGAGTTTCAGTGTGTTGGGCCTGGAGGCCCAGCACATCTGAAATTACCCTAGGTTGATCAGGTCCGGACAAGATGGAAGGAGGAAAGTAAAAGTAAAGTGAAAAGAAGGAAAGAAGAGCCGTTTCCTCCATTCAACCTAAGGCTTTTAAAACTTTCTATTCTCCTCCCATATCTACCCAGGATATTACCTGCCCCAATGAAATGGTATTAATCCTAACCAATAAAAAGCTAAATCCAATTGACGTACATACATACGTCAATGGAAATTACTACAGTATTACTAAACTTCTGCGGTATACTGGTTTTGCTACTGCGGTATACTTATTTTAAAACAACAAGACCTTTTAAGGTGGTGGTCCAGATCACCCCATGTCCATTCATCCTGTTTATCATGCCAGGTTCCCTAATTTTATTGCTCAACGTTTTCCAACATCTAACATCTCCATCCCTTTCTCAGTCTATTGCAATCTTCTCTGCTATTTTTCTACATTTCAACATGCTGTAACTCCAGTCTACTAAACAGCCTGAAATCCTTTCTACTTCATGCTTCCAATAAAACTCCTATTTTAAAACAAATTATTCTCTTACCAAGCAAATACATCACTCTATATATGGATAAACATCACTCTATATATGGTTAATATGTATGTAACTATATGAATAACTACCCAGACCTCAAGCCTGAACCTGTCAACTCAAGGGCCTGACCAACATCTCTCCTGTTCATCATGTATATGCAGTCACTGGGAAAGGTCATGAGATATTTTGGGGCATGGTGCCATCAGTACACTGATGGCACCCAGCTCTACCTCTCCTTTTCATCCGACCCAGACCCAGTAGTCTCGGTGCTTACCCGGTGGCTGGCAACTGTGGGGGACTGGATGAGGGCAAGCTAACTGAGGCTGAATCCTGACAAGACGGAGGTGATGCTGGTGGGGAATGTGGTGGGTAAAGTGATCCCCCCCTCATTGATGGGGTTCGCCCCCAACTGGTTTCCCATGTTCAGAGTCTGGGAGTGCTCCTTGATCCACAGCTCCATTTGGATGTCCAGGTGGGGGCTGTGGTGAGAGGGGCATTTCTCCTATTACATCTGGTGCAACGGCTTCTGTCTCCGACTCCAATCTGGCCACTATCATTCATGCTTTCATTACCTCGACATTAGACCATTACAATGCACTCTACATGGGGCTACCCCTGGTGACGATTCAAAGACTGCAGCTGGTGCAGAATGCAGAGGTCTACCTTCTTATGGGGGCAGGTCACCGTGAGCACATTACACCAGTGCTTCATTCTCTGCACTGGCTGCCTATAGTTTTCTGGGCCCAATTCGAGGTGTTGGTTCTTACCTATAAAGCCCTTAACGGCCTGGGCCCCACCTACCTGCAGGACCGCCTTCCCTTCCATGTTCTGGATTGGCTCCTGTGGTCCACCAGGAGTGCCCTTCTTGATGTCCCCCGGGTTGCTCGGGGGGTGACAGTGGAGAGGGCGTTCTTGGTGTCCACACCAAGGCTGTGGAACTCCCTTCTGGCAGAGGCCCGGGTGACCCCAGACCTCACTTCCTTTCACCATTATTGTAAGATATGGCTGTTTCGTCGGGCCTTCAGCCAGTGTGATTGACAAGGTTTCATTTTTGGGGGCACCCCCATTTGGTATTTTGGTTGATTATGTATGTTTTTAAAATTTTTATACTTGTAAGCCACCTCGAGCTACTAGATGTTGGAGAGGCAAGGTAAAAGTATTGTAATAAAATAAATAAATAAAGTCCTTATGAGATATGCACGTTTCCAAAGCTTTGGGTTACAAGAATTTCTTGTGTTTTTCTGTGAGGTCACACCCTGTTTTGGGTTGCCAAAGTTGTATCTGGTGAACAGCTTTCATATCTCTCTGACTAGCACTTGGAAATATTATCTAGCATGGCTAAAACAAAAACCATTGACAGGCCAGGTTTTTTCAGCATTCCAAACACTTTGGACAAGATTGCTAGTGTTTGTACTTTTGTTGTCTCTGTAGACTTGCACTAAATGTGGGAAAGTCATGTAAAATAAAGATTAATCTTCTGTTAATGGTGCTAGTTTAAAACCTTTTCATTATTATTCTACTTTAATTGTTATATCATTTAATTAGGATTCTGGAGTGACCAATTGTACTAAACTATCCCCGTATTTCTCTAAAGGCCTGTGTTCGTTCACCTAATTAACACCATTCTTTTTGTTAATTATCTCTTCAAGATAAGTGCTAGGAAAGCTACTCCACACTCTTGTGATCCTTATTAAAAAATACCATTGGGACAAAGCACTCTTAGATCATCTCACTGAACATTTATTGACACATCTATCCTTCTGTGTCTTTACAGAACTTAATGGCATAACCATAAATACAGATTTTTTTCCCTCTAGACTTGACATCAGGTGAAAACAAATGGGATGGAGGTGAGTCAGATCCCCTGGCTGCCACTGCAGCTGTCACACTGTGGGCCGGCGGAGAGGGCAGTTCAAAGAAGCAGCCCCACCCCCAGGAAATCCACATGGGGTAGGATCGGGGGAGGGGGGAATATCAGCTGTTTGGCGGGCCATAGTGAAAGCGCTCATCCAACGCTCTCCTCCCTCCTCAATCAGTTGTTTGGCAGGCCAGGGTGAGCACCACCTCTGGGCCCAATCCTTGGACCTCACCTCATGGTGGGACTGGGTGGGGCCTAACAGATGGGAGGGCACACGTTAGCCCAGATTAGCACAACCCTGCGCCGCATCGCTGACCTTCTCCAGATGGCGCATCTGGTAGCAGCCGACCGACCACCCTGAGGCAGTAGTCTGTCACATCTGGTGGCCACTGAACAAACAGGTGACTTGTGGGCTATTGTATGCTACTGCTGTGTTCATTTTCACCCATTGTTTTGTAAAGTATTCCTCAGAGAGAAGTTTCTGTATTGCCAATCTTTTCAGTCACAATCTTCATTAAGATCGCATTTTTGCAGAGTTTTTTAAATGGTGATTATTTGACAATAGGGACTTTAAAAGGGTCAGACCCCTGAGGGGTGAGTCTTTTCAGGATCCCCACCCCCAAGAACCCAGTCCAAGCTAAGTCTTTCCCCAAAGTACCATTTATTTATTTATTTATTTATAAAAATCATTTGCTACCCCACCCCTCCTGCTCCAAGCAGCCCGGGGCGTGTTACAACATTAAAACACATAAAATCAATAAAAACAATACAATAAAAAGAGAAGACACAGAACCNGCCCATCCCACCCTACACTCCATCTCCCTTGCCAAAATCCAGGCGGAACAGCCAGGTTTTACACATACGACAGAAGGAGGGGAGATCTGGGGCCACCCGGACTTCCACCGAGAGGGAGTACCACAGCCTAGGTGTGGCCACTGAGAACGCCCTCTCCATAGTGACCCCCTGGGCCACACGGGCGACCTTGAGAAGGGCGCTCCCAGCGGACTGCAGAGGCCACTCCAGAACGTGGAGAATGAGGTGGTCCCGCAGGTAAGTCGGGTCAAGGCCGGGCTTTATAGGTCAAAACCAATACCTTGAATCGGGCCCGGATTGTCCAAGCCATCAGCAGCCATCACTTAGTGTCCAAGCCATCACCGGCAGCTTCACAAACAGCCTAAAAAACAGTCTCTGGGTACCTGTTTCTATAGGCCCCCCTGGTCAGGCACAGTCCCTCCCAGCTAGGTTATACAAGTCTTTCCAGCCTAGCTGTTGCCATCTGCTTCCAGGGTTCCAAACTGGCTCCCTGGGCCCACTCCCAGGTCTCCAGGCCAGCCTCCTTCACTACTGGCTCGGTCAGCTCCCTGTAGCCTCCCTGAGGCAGAACCCTCTGGCCCACTGCCTCTCCCTGGTGATCTCTCCCATATGCTACTGAACTCCATGACTTATAGACCCACAAAGCCTTTGGCTTCTGGACCTGTGGGATATTATCCTTCACTGCAGTAGCACCTACACTCTTTAGCACCAGCACCAGCATGCTCCTCTCACCAATATAGGCACCAGCTTCCCAGGCTGGTGCTACTATAACCCTATTACAGGGACCTTTTCTTTAATCTGCACCCCAAGATCTAGAGTATAGTCCTGGTTTAAGCAACTAAAAAAAATAATCTCCAGCTACAGAAGTTACTAAAGAGTAGGCTAAATCAATCAACTTATTAGGTGTCAAAAATAGATAATGTCCATTCTGTCCTCAGCCTTCCAAATTCCCTCCATTCTTGTAAGAGGCTCGAAGGAAACAGCTAATAACTTCGGAGTTTCAAAAACATTTGATTTTTTTTTCCTGCTTGCAGATTTTGACACCTTGCCATTTGAGCATCTCATCATTCTGTTTAACTGCAGACAAGCAAATTTAATTTAGCACATTTGTATGCCCACAACTGGGATTTGCCTGCTGTTAATTAGATCCACTTCTAACATTGTTTCATAAGAAGGAAACGTATTAGAAATGTTTTTAGAAACTAGGATGCCCTAAGATCATAGCATCTGCAAAATCACGAATGGCGGAGCTTTTTTTTTCCGGGTGTTGAGGAACTTGGTCAGTCTGGCCTGTCTCCACCTGCCCGCTGTGACAAGTTTGTGGAGTATTTTGTGGATAAAATCGCTCACATTCACCATGACTTCAGTGTTGCCTGTTTAGAGACAGTGGCAGAGTCAGAGGTGATGAAGTCTCCATCGGGTCTGATGTTCTGGGATCAGTTTCAGTTGATGACACCCACTGATGCGGGGGATGTGCTGGGGGCTGTTAGAGCCACAACTTGTGAATTAGATCCATACCCATCCTGCTGGTGAAGTCCAGTCATGACACACTGGAGCCATTGCTGGCTGGGGTGATCAGTGCCTCCCTATGGAGGGTAGGGTGCTGGACGGCCTTAGGAGGCTTTTGGCCTCTACTCAAGAAACCATCACTTGACATTGATTTTCCTGCCAGCTATTGACCAGTCTCAAACCTCCCCTTTTTAGGGAAGATTATTGTGTGGGCAGTGGCTCAGCAGCTTCAGGTGCATCTGGAAATTATCAGTTTTCTAGATCAAGCACAGTCTGCCTTTCATCCAGAGTATGGCACTGAGACTACGCTTGTGGCCTTGGTTGACGACCTCCGCCTAGAATTGGATAAGGAAAATTCTACTTTATTGATTCTATTAGACTTGTCAGTGGCATTTGACACTGTTGATCATGAGTTGTTGGTGACTCACCTGCAGGACTTAACTGGGGTGGACAGAACGGCACTTCATTGGTTCCATTCTTTCGTGGCCAGGAGATGCCAGCAAGTACTACTGGGGGATTGTTCGTCATCTCCCCATGTGGGGTCCCACAGGGTTCTGTTTTGTCCCCCCTCCTGTTCAACATGTAAATGCAGCTGCTGGGCGAAGTCGTGAGGGGGTTTGGGGTTCGGTATCATCAATATGCTGATGACACCCAGCTCTAACTCTTGTTTTCATCTGACCCAAGCCCGACAATCTCAGTGCTTTCTCGGTGTTTGGTAGCTGTGGGGGACTGTATGAGAGCGAGTTGACTGAAGCAGAATCCCAACAAGACGAAGATGATGGTGATAGGCAGGGTCGGTGCTTTCATCAACTCGAGATTAGACTACTGTAATGCCCTCTATGTGGGGTTGCCCCATGACATGATCCAGAGGCTGCAGCTAGCACAGAATATGGTGGCTCTTCTTCTAATGGGGAGGGGCTGATATGAACATATTACTCCAATTTTTTGCGCATGGCACTGGCTGCCAGTAGTGTTCCCGGCCTGATTGAAGGTGGTGGTTTTAACCTATAAAGCCCTAAACAGTCTAGGTCCCATTTATCTGAGGGATTGCCTCTGTAGTAGGGGGTCTTCCCAGGCCCCCAGGGGTGCTGGGGTCTCACTCTGGGGAATTATCAACCCCCTCTGCTAAGCCTTTTCAGCCCGCCTCGGCTGAAAACTCCTCTGAGATGGGGGGTACCCTCTTCTTGGACCCAACACACAGTCCAGAGGGTATTAGTCCACAGTCCTTTATTAGACTCTGTGTCCAATGTACCTGGGCTGCCGGCTCAGTCGCCTCCACCCTGCAGGCCCAAGTCAGTCTTTCCAGGCTCAGGAACAACACAGACCATCACCCCCTGAAGTCCAGCCAGCCAGACCTCTAAGCCCCCAGACTCTGGCCAAGCCTTCCCCAGGCACGAGGCTTCCTCCTGGGCACAGCCTCTCCTACTTACCTGGGTCCCTCTGGTACTCCAAACTTCAGTAACTTGGAGTGCGTAGAGCAGGACGGTTTCTTCAGGGAGATGTTGCTCCTCCAACTCCCTAGCAGAGACTCTCTCCTCTCTGCCGTGTCTCTCCTTATATATAGGCAGAGTAGGCGTGGCCAGGCTTCCTCTCCACAGCCTTATAGGGCCAGTAACCTGCCCACTGTGTCCCAGGGTCTCTCAACCGGTTTCCAGCTCAGGTTAGTCCCAAGCTATGGGGCTGGCTCTGCCAAGCCCTTGGGTACGCTCAGCCCTCCGGCTGACCCATGCACCCCCTTTCTTAAAGGGGCAGCAGCCCACCGGACTGCTCCCTGCTACAGCCTCATCCCCTGCCCCCAAGTCTTGGGACGGCCTCTGCAGTCGGCTGGGGGTGCCCTCCTGGAGGTCCCATATTGCAGACGGATGGTCACCATGAGGAGTGTGTTCTCGGTGACTGCTCTGTTGCTGTGGAACTCCCTGCCAGTGGAGATTCGCTTCTGCCCAGATCTACTCACCTTCCACCAGCAGTGTAAGACTTGGTTGTTCCATCAGGTGTTTGGAGGAAGAGACAGATAGTGTGAGTTGGTATGGGGGGGTCTGTGGGAGGAAAGGGAGGCTTTATGGGGGTTTTATCTCCCTGTTTTATGTGGGGTTTTTGGTTGTGAGCCACCTCAAATTGCCTGAGGTAAGAGAGAGCGGGATAATAAATGCGTATATAAATAAATAAATAAAATTTGTGTCAGCTGGTCTCTAATGTGTATTTGAAAATGGTCTACTACTGGTATTTTACACTACTTGTCACTAGCTGCTAACTGTCAATAGCAGCTTGTGTTTTATAGTGTAATAGTAAGGAATGGTCTATATTAGTAAGGAACGGTCTATATTAACTGATTAATACACTTGTCCTTGGCGACCCCCAAATGCCTCCCCCCTCCACACTGTTTCCAATACTGCCCTCCCCTTTGCTAGGAAGAGCAAGGACAGGGGCTGCTCCCCTTTCCCAGCTCTACCCTCCTTTTTCCTAATTCCTTCCACTGTCAGGCATGGTAGTTGGGGCAGGAGAAGCAGAAGCAACATGAAGGTGGGATCTTCAACACCAGAGTACTTCTTGCTTCCCTGGTTCGGAGCCCCTCTCCCCCACCTTGCTGTTGCTTTTCCTGCCACACTCCTTCCTCTTTTCCACTGCTAGCTGCTGTTTTAGTCTTGATGACAAGTGGGGGAAGAAGGAGAAGAGTGGTGCAGCACTTGCTTTTCTGTGGCAAGGGCTGAAATTCCCATGTGGACTGAAAGCAGTGTCCAGCAGTGAGGAAAAAGGAGACTGTCAGGGAACTAGTCCTTGAACTGGCATCTCTGGGGAGTTATAGGGCAGTGGCTGGCTTAGCAACACAACTGCTGCACCCTGACTTGGGCCCAGCCTTTTGCCTGGTAGGCTCTCTGCCTTAATCTGTGCCACAGCACTACCTCCACCAACCTGCCTGCTGAATGGCCGTGCCCAATTTTAAGGCCCTCCTGTTGCCACAGAAGCAACACCTCACCTCGCTTCCTAACCCTGTTCTGCTCCAATTCTGTTCTTTAGCTTTCCTGACCCAATCCTGTGTCTGTTCCTGACCTGGCCCCGATCTTGACCTGATCCTGTTTCCTCTCCTGGACTCATCCTCAAGTACATCTATGGGTGTTTTAGACAAGCACCTCCCAACCATTACCCACCCACCACCCACCCATCATGCATGTTGCAGGGCTGTATAGGGCACCAGTGTAGCCCTGAAGTATGAATGATGGGTTGGTGATGGGTGGATAATCGGTGGGGAGGCACTTGTCTAAAAACATCCTATGACCGCCCCCTGCATTCGGTCGGGGGTGCCCTCTTGGAGGTCCCCCTGGTTTCCTGGACAGCAGCATTCAAGAGGATGTTCTTGCTGACCGCTCCATGACTATGTAGTATGTACCTCTCTCCCAGAGGAGATTTGCCTCTCTCTGGATCTCCTTTCCTTCTATAGACAATGTAAGACCTGGCTGTTTTGCCAGGCATTTGGTGAGGGGGATGGGTAGTGGGTGGGAGGTTTTTCTTAAATATTTAACTCCTTCCCCTAAAAAAAATATTCAGGCCTCTGTTGTTTTATGGTTTTAATTGAGATTTTATAGTGCATGGTATTTTATATTTTTTTATTTCACATTTTTGTATTTTATTGAATGTTGTACACTGCCCTGAGCTGCCATTGGGCAGGAGGGGGTGGTATAAAAATGGTGAATATAAATAAAATAAATAAATATGCTGCAGACAGGAGGCCCTGACAGAGAAAGGGTGCGCAAGCTCCATTGCTGGAGGCCAGGATCACCTACCCAACATTACACTCTGGACATTCCTTTCCTTGAAATAATGTACAATACATAAAGATAGGTTCTACTTAGCATGATACAGTGCCTGCTCTGCAGTAAAATACGTGATCCACCAGACAGTGCACACTCAGCTCAAGTGCAAGTCACACTGAAGTGAGGTACTTACATGTGCTAAGCGCTAGTGCTAGCACACTCTGCCCAGAGGTTTGGACAGAAAGAGTTTCTATGCACTACTTTAAAATATTTTTTTTAATTGCCTGCTTGTTTGTTTGTTTATTTCATTTTCTACCCCATCCTTCCTAGATGGCTCAGGGCATCTTACAAAACAGATAAAAACAAAACATATTTTTCATTTCATTTCACTTTTTATTTGTATCCCGCACTCTCTCGCCACATGCGACTCGAGGCGGCTCACAACAAAATGAAACAACTCATACAAAACAACATAAAACCCAATATAAAACAACATAAATCCCAAACCCCCAACCTTTCCCCTCATCCTTTCCCAACCCCACCACAAACCCTACAATACCCTCCCCAACCATCCCATCATACTCCTACCCCAAACCCCCACCAAAACTCCCATTTCCTATCCTTCTCCTCCAAATGCCTTAACAAAAAGAAAAATCTTACACTGCCTCCAGAATATGCCCAGGCTCAGACTGAAACGATTATCTGGGGAAAGGAAGTTCCATAGGATTAGAGCCCTCCCTGTACGAACAAGAATAACCAATGGTTATTCACAGGAAGGCGCTCCCAGCTGATCACAGGGGCCGCAGTGGGGCATGGAAGGACAGGTGGTCTCTCAGATATGTGGGGGGCCCAGACGGTTTAGACCTAGCTAGTTCTTCCTGTTTGAGAAGTTACACTGCTCTATGACATTGGAGTCAGCCTTTTCATTTAAAAACTATTTCTCTTTATGGAAAGTGGTCAGTGGTATGAGGAACTTCACGTTTGGTTTAATAGTGTGTACACGTTCCTGAAAGATCAGTGCACATTTTTGTTTTCTTTTAAATGTCAGTGCACAATTTTTAGGTCCTGATATAGAATTGAATCTAATCAAGTTAGGAAAATCCATTACTTCTGCAGGAAGAAACCCAATAGGAAGAGAAAAAAAGGGGGTATTCAACCTCTTCCCAATCAATAGCAATCCTTGAAGTTGAATTTTCAAACCTGACCTTGGTACTGTCACTGATAATAATGAGAAAAAGCTAACAATAAAGGCCACATTCTGAAATCACCTACTTGTGAGTAATCTCACTGAAGTCAGTGGGACTCCTTGCAAGTAAGTGGTTCCAGGACTGCATTGCAACTTGAAAGGTTGAAATATTTCAAGTCTATTTTATGGTTTATCTAAAGTGTAAAAGTAAATGTGGATGACTCATATATGGTTCTCATATGAAATAACTGTAGACTGGGGTCAGTAAACAGTTCTTAAAATTATGACATAATTTCATGTTGTTCTAGTAGCAGCTTAATGATCTGAAGTTCCAAAGATATTTTTTTTTCTTTAACAATAATATCAAACAAAGTATTCTTTAAAAAATCTAAAAATAGTGTTTCCTTCACCCAGGGCCACTTTTAAGATGGGAGCAAAGGAGCAGTGCCCTGGGCCTCTTGTATCTAGAGTACCATTTACTGATCCCTCCGCTGTTTTATTAAAGTCTGGGAGGGAGGAACTGGGTCCAGTCTTCTTATCACCTGCTGCTGCTGCCAACTCCAATGTCAGCTGATGAAAGATCTGGTCAGTTTCTGACATGGGCCCAGAGCCAGGTGGCAGGGGCAGGAAGCAGAATCACAGACAGAATAGTTCATGGCACTGGTGGGACTCAGAGTGTGTGTGCCGTAGGATGTACCAAATTCATAGTCAGAGATCACTCTGAGTTGAGGGTAATCCATCCATCAAGGGATGCAGGGACTAAACCAGGAAACCTAGTACAGGAACACTAACCAGGAAGGTAGGGGTAGGAGCACAATCAGAAACAGGAATGCCACCAAGAAGTCGGGGTCAGGAGCATAATTAGGAAACCAGAAACAGGAACATCAACCAGGAAGCCAGGACCATGAGAGCGTGCAGGGTTTTCAGTAATAACAAGCCAGGTAGCCATGTGGTTGCTGGGAAAACTTCTGGATTGTTCTATTGACCTTTTATAGGGTTCCTGGGCCTATCAGGTACCCACAGCCTGGCCAGCCACTCAGGCTCTTGTGGGCAGAAAGATCTTAGAATGCAGGCTATACCCTTTCAAGTTTGCTCTGCATGTCAAATGTCTAAATGCAATGACTACCTTTAAGACAATAAAGTGATTGCTGTACCGTGATAACAGGATAACTCAGTGAAGCATGTGCGCCTGCAACTTCTCAGCCTCATGAATGTACTCTTGTCTCGCCCGATGTTCGCCTCTCCCTTGTCGCCCCCTCCCTTGTCTCTTAGATTGTAAGCCCCTTGGGGGTACGAACCTGTCTATAACGATTGATTGTACGTGCCAGGTACATCGCTGGCACTATATAAATAATAAATAATAACTATAATATTAAAGCATTCTTTTTCCACCTCCTTAGCAGTAGTACACTGGGCTCAAAACATCTATTGTCTCTTGACATTTTAATCCACATTAGCCTTGTTGAAGTCATGCATTTTGACTACCTGCTGTTCAAGAACAGTACACCAAATTTGTCCCAAAATTTTTATGGCAATATATTTCACACTAGCTTATTAACCATTTACATTTTAAATCATAATCACATAAATTAAAATTTTGCAAGTAGCCACCCAACATTGATCACATTTCCAGTGTTAATAATTAATGTGAGGGTTACATGCAAGATAAAATACAGCTGTTGATGAGAAAAAGTGTCACATTATTTTCTTGCTGTACAATTCACCAAATGCTTCAGAGTTTTTTTATACAGTACCATTGCAGAATTAAACAAATACTTGTAGTAGCAAAAAAAGAGGGGAAATAACTAGGGATGTGCGAACAGGACGCGGTTTGGATGTTCGACCCTTTGGTTGTTCAGTTAAAAAAACGAGTTTGGGTTCGGTTTGGCGGAGTTCGGTTTGGCTGAACATGGCTGAACATTCGAAATAGCGCTATCAGCACCGATATCAATACCAAATTTTTTTCGGTATCATTTGGCCTTGAGACCACCCCTGTTTCCACCCCTGGTGCCAGGAAGTCTGCTCCTCATCTGCCTCCCCCTTCCAGTCATGTTTTTCCCACCTGAATGGGCCTTCCAGTCACGTTTTTCCTGCCCCCGAACTCACCCGAACATGACTGAACTGTTCGGTCGTTTTCGAGTTCGGTTCGGTCGTCTGAACAGACCAGGTTCGGTCCGAACATCCAAACCTCATTCGCACATCCCTAGAAATAACAATAACCAAGTATTGAGAGAAGCCAGCTTTGAAATGATATACAGCACAGTTTCCCAAACTGTCAATTGGGACCCCAAGTAGGGTCATGGTATCTGAGTAAAGGGTTGCATTCCTAATTGATATTTCGACTTTGTCTTTGTTGTTGTTTGAGGACATGGGATTATATGTAAGTCTCAAAGTGCGCTAACACAAAAAAAATGAGGGGATCACTGACACGGTATGTATACAAGACAGAGTGTTTACAAGAAAACTCCAGAATTGTTCCTCAAACAATTATCTCAGAGGCAGGAATGAGACCTCTATCTGGCAGATGTTCTTAATTTTGTCTTGTGACTAGTCTGACAAAAGGTCCCATGTGTCCTGAAATCTTACACATTCTTGCCAACAGAAATTGGTCCAATAAAAGAAAACATTCGAACTACTTTCAGATGCAAATAATGCCTCCCCCCCCCAAAAAAAAAACATCTTGGAGAGACTGGAAGCCTTCTCCCCATTGCTTGTGTTCCTGCCCCTGGAGGTAGCAATGGAAGCTAACAGACCGTTTGGAGCTCCATGATGTCACAGGGCTACATCAGAAAAGGGATGAGGGAATGCCTTAACCCTGCCCTTTTTACTTCTGACATGGTCCTAACCCCAGAGAGTACCATGATGTTGCTCCTGCCGGGCTTGGTGCAGTTTGACAAGCTCTGCATTGCAGTATGTGTAGTATAGGCAATGGAAAGGGCACTGTAGTGTGTGTGTCCGGCTCCTTTGTTTGCTCTTCAACCTGCCCTCTTTGCCCTGTTTCATATGGTATCCTCCAGTTCTGCCCCCACTAGCCTCTTTTTCCCTGCTCATTTCACTCTGCTTTTTGCCTCGCCTTCACACTCAGTCATGTCCCCACTAGCTCCTTCCCAGTGTTCACAGATTTGCATACTCCACTTTATGCAAATTTCTTCAGATATACCATTTGGCTGACAAAGTGACTTTTTAAAAAAAATAAAAATAATCTGGCCCACTATGAAAAAGCAGTTGAGTAACACTGCTTAGAATCTGCTCTATGAGGCTCAATCCTTAAATCATTTCTCTTATTCTAGAATAAATGATTTGAGAACTGCAACCCTAGTTGTTTTCCCCTAGCCAACCTGTTTACCCAAGCATTTCTGGCTCCTATCAATGTGAATAGATACTCATTCCAGAAGCAAAATTAAAAAGGAAAACAGGTCAGGGTTTGGGGGGGGAAAGCAGCTATTGTCTGCTGAGTTGAAGGAAAGAATAAGAGTAGTTTAAAACAGTGGGCACAAAAGCTGCTTGCCTTAAAACAAAGGGGTTTTTTAGATGGGTAACTGCCCTGCCTCTGCTCCACCTCACCCCTGGACGGGCCATCGATTTAAAGGAAACCCATCTTGGGGCAAGGTGGAGCAAGCTGTCCATGCTCTGCGGCAGCTCTGCTGGCAGTGCTCCGGAACATCATGGAGTACCACAACCAGAGCAAGCCACCCAAACCCAGAGCACCGGCTGGGGGCGGGGCGTGGTCCATCTATTTGGCAGCCGATCTGCCAACAGCTCTATGGTTCAGGAGAGGGGGTACTGTGCAGACAGTCTGCGGCAGCTGCCGGGTCCATTTAAACCGAGTGCTGTCAGGACTGCATGTGTGGGATGCAGGGCTGACCATACCCAGAGCAGGCCTGGAGATGGTCCGTCTAAAGACACCCTATGCCTCAGATCACAGGGAGATTTATACCAATCTAATTTATTCAGAACTCCAGAGTTTGAAAGCTGGCAAAATAGTTAAGTTTATTAAGGATACTAGCCTGTGCCATGATTCACAACAGATTTATAACAAAAAAAGGTATAAAGAGCAGTACATCCATGCAATTATGCCATCAAAAAGGGGAGCAGTCTCCCCTTTTTGATGGCATGATTCACAACAGAGCAAACAAGCACAGTATATAACAATAAATAGAAACCATTGTTACATATTTGTTTTACTAGACAGATACCTACATCTCAGGTCCTCTGGCTGGCAAAATAGAGACTTCAGTAAATTTGAAAGTTGTTTTATAAAGCTCACTCAAAAGGTCTAGTTTAAGATTCAGAACATTATGTTGTTGCCAGGAGTGCAGATGGTTATCTCAGAATGGTTACTTCAGCAATGATATATTTGTGCAATACTCTGCATGTGTTAGGGTAGGGTTCTTAGGAAGGGGTAGTGGACCCGTTCACCACGCTCCTCAACTTTCGCTCTCTTGCACACTGGAGGGCTCCACCCCCTTGGAGGGGAAAAAGAACCCCATAAGGAACTTATATGGCCCTGAACTTCCCAACCGGGAAGAGGCCAGATCATCACGGGGGGGGGGGCGGGGAGACAGCAAGGCCTGGAGTGGAACCCCCTCCACTCGCCACAATTAT
This sequence comes from Sphenodon punctatus, assembly GCA_003113815.1. Taxonomy (NCBI): domain Eukaryota; kingdom Metazoa; phylum Chordata; class Lepidosauria; order Sphenodontia; family Sphenodontidae; genus Sphenodon; species Sphenodon punctatus. The sequence continues at coordinate 853,599 of QEPC01013399.1, forward strand.
ACAGGGCATAACGTACACCCACTTCCACCTACACCACCAATCTACTCCACATGGTTTTCGGGGAGAAGAGTGTTGGGGGCAGGTGCAGGGAAAGTGGGCAAGGTCTCGGGGTAGCAATTTGAGAAACGAAAAGACACACTCGAAACCTGGTACACCGGGATAGAGGGACCCAAACACTGCAAAGGGGGGAGGTGCAGCTATCACACACCACAGTGACCCAATTGCTCAAGTCCAAGTACTCACAATCCCCACCTGTCCTACACCAAACACAACACCCACTCAATCCCCACAGGCCCCTTGCACACAGCACCCTCACACGCTGGTATAATATGGGACAGCTTTCCAGGTTGGCAGATAAGCAAGGTCTTCCTCCTTTGCCACATCTCTACTTCTGGAGATGATTATGTGTTTAGTTTGGTCCACACTCCTATTAGTGAAATAATCTGCCGAGAAGCCCATCGTCCTCAAAAGATATCTTACTCTGGTAAACCATGGGTAGTGTAACACCCCATCATGGACAGATTCTTCCGCCAGACAAAGTAACACCAAACGGGAGCTTTCTCCCCTGCTTATCTTAGCCCAATAACCTAGAAGGGTTTGCCTTGCTAAACTGGACATATACTGCATCCCAGTTTCAGCCCGCACAATGGCCCCAGGAGTACTCTGGGGGACCCTTAAGAGCCCTCTCAGAAACTTGTTCTGGACGACTTCAAGTGGCTGTAAATTGTCACTAAAAATTATAGTCTGACCATATAACATGGCAGATTGCACTTTGCTAGAAAAAACCTTAAGGACTGAAGAGATCTTAATAGGTTGTACCTTTACAAGGAGGCGCAATACCCCCCTACCCAGCACATTTGCCTTCAGCGCCACTTGGTGCAGGTGTCTGGACCATGACCCGTTGCTGGAAAAGGAAATACCCAAATAAACATAGGAGGAGGTTTGTCTAAATTCCTTTCCTCTAATCTTCCACCCATGTTTACGACGGCCTCCTTTACCCACTACCATCACCTGGGATTTATCAAAATTTATATCCAGCGCATTGCTTTCACAGTAGTCCATTAAAGCCATAAGTTGCTTCCGCAATCCTAATTCTGTCTGTGAAAAGATGACCAGGTCATCTACATACATTAGTGCCGGAAGCATTCGATCTTTTATTTTAGGGAGATGATTAGACCGACACAGTAAGTGGGGGATAAGATCAGCTAAGAATAAATTAAATAATATAGGTGCAAGGACACATCCTTATCTCATGCCCCTCTCCACCATCACAGGGGCTGATAATTTCCCACTAGTTCCCAACCTTATAAGGGTCAAAGTAGTGGATGGTAGCCGTAGGAGATATAAAAGGGAGAGGAGCCGAGGGAAGCATTAGGTGCGTTGTTAAAGGCAAATTCTGCAATTGGTAAATGGGTTACCCAATCATCCTGTAAGTAGTCCACATAGCAGCGAAGGTACTGCTCAAGCACCTGGTTGGGTCGTTCTGCCTGCCCATTTGCTTGAGGGTGATATGCTGTTGAAGGGGCAAGCTTGACGCTCACAGCCATAAACAAGGAACGCCAGAAGCGTGCAATGAATTGCAAGCCCCGGTTCGAGATGATTGTCTGGGGAAGGCCATGTAATTTAATGACATGTTGAAGGAGTAGCTGGACCATGAGCTGAGCCGTGGGCATCCCTTTCACGGAATGAAGTGTCCCATCTTTGTCAACTGGTCCACAACTACTAATATCGTCATGTGGCCTTGTGACGAGGGGAGTTCAACAATAAAATCCATGTTAACTCGCTGCCATGGACCTTGCGGTAGAGGAGCAAGTTGCAGCAGGCCTATCAGACACTCCCGCGGGGCGGGGTGTTGGCGTAGTTGCATATTCTGCAGCCCTGTACGGCCTTGGTATCCCTACGCATGGTAGGCCACCAGAAATGCCGGTGTAATAACTGAAGAGTACGGCGTTGACCTGGGTGACCTGCTAATGGGGCATCATGGTGGGCCCAGAGGACCTGTCGTTGGGCTGCTTGAGGAACGATAATAGCATCATTATGCACTGGTAATCCTGCCTGTATGGGAGCTTGGGGCAGGCTTTGTATCATTGGATCCATCTTGGTTAAGTTTGTAAACTGTGAAAAGGTAATCCCGGCGGCTACAAATACCTTTCGGTCCAGAAGGGAATCTCCTTGTTGTGTATGGTCTACCTCTACATCGTAACAACATGACAGGGCACCCGCTAATGTGTTATGTCATCCGGGGCGATACACGATCTGGAATGAGAAACGGGCAAAAAAGAGGGCCCACCGGGCGTATCTGGGATTCATGATGCGAGCTGTTTTCATAAAGACAGGATTCTTGCCGCTGCACCCCCCCATCTCCCCGAGGGTGGGCAGCTGAGGGAGCGTGGGGGGACGGTGCCATGCGGCTGCACATCGCACCGCGCAGCACCGCCCGCTCCCCAATTCCCCACAGTGATGGAGCCGGCACATCTGAAGGACGGACGGCTTCATCGTGGACCGGGATCTGAGAGTGATTCCGGCCCAGGGTTCAGTGTGGCGGGCCTCTTGGCCTGCCACGTCTGAAAATACCCAGAGTTGATCATTGGAGATGAGTAGGGGCCGGAGAAAAATAATGGATGGGATTGCTGAAAGGGAATGAGTGGGAAAAATAGGAAGAAAGGTAACAAATATTGGCGTTCCTCTTGGATCTGTACTGGGATCGGTGTTGTTTAATATATTTCTTAATTATCTGGAAAAGGATGTAAACAGTGAGATGATCAAATCTGCAGATGACACAAAGTTATTCAAAACAGTTAAAATCTGAGTGGTCTGTGAAGAATTTGTAGGAGGACCTTGTGAGACTGGGTGACTGGGCATCTAATTGGCAGATGAAATTTAATGTTGACAAGTGCAAAGTGGTGCACCTAGGGAAAAATAATCCAAACTATGTATACACAATTCTGGGTTCTAAATTAGGAGTTACCACTCGGGAAAAGGATCTTGGAGTCACTGTGGACAATACATTGAAATCCTCCTGCTCAGTGTACAGTTCTGGTTGCCCCATCTCAGAAAAGATATAATAGAACTAGAAAAGGTACAGATAATGGCAACAGAAATTATAAAGGGTATGGAACGGTTCCCATATGAAGAAAAGCTTGATAGGTTAGGGCTCTTCAGCTTGGAGAAGAGACGACTGAGAAGAGAATATGACAGAAGTTTAAAAAATCATGAGTGGTATGAAACAAGTAAATAGTGAATGGTTATTTACCCTCTCGGATAGTACTAGAACCAGGGGACACTCCATGAAACTAACTGGTAGCAGATTTAAAACAAATAAAATAAAGTATCTTTTTCACTCCTCACACAATTAAGTACTGGAATTTGTTGCCAGATGATGTGGTCAGGTCCAATAGTATAGCTTGGTTTAAAAAAGGATTGGATAAGTTCTTGGAGAGTAGGTCCATTAACGGTGTGTCAGGATGGCATCTTCTAGTTAGAAAGAGTCTTTATTTCTCTGAATGGGGAATTAGACTTCCTTGCCACACCTCCTGCTTAGTGTACTTAGTTTTGTCTCATTGAGCCTGGAAAGTCTCTGTTAATAAAGGCTTATACAGGTCTCCGAGCACCCCTTTAACCCTGCCTCAGAATCCACCTTAATGGGGCTTCTCCTGGCTTAATGTCAGGCCCCCTCTTGTTTAACCCATAGGCCCTTTTCACACAGACACTCTAACACTGATAAAATGGGTGTTACATTGTATTATACATGTTGCAGGGCTGCAGATGTGCTCTATGGGTGCCCTGCAACATGTATAATAAAATGTAACACCCATTTTATCAGTGATAGAGTGTCTGTGTGAAAAGGGCCATAGATAAGCTTTTATACACAAAGTCTCTAGCAACAGGCTCTTAATTAGCTTTCTCCCACCTGGGCATTGCAGCCTTTTGCTGTTGCTTCAGTCCTGTTGTAAATTCAGGATTTCACAACCCTCTGTTGTTGCTCCACTGTTTGGAGGCTTGGCAGAGGCTTTGGGCTTTTCTTAGCCCTTTTGGTTATGTTTCCTTCAGCACAGCCAGTCCAGAGCGCTCCACTCTCTGAGTGCCTCTCTGCTCTCTTGTCTGCTCACTCTGGTCTCTCTCATCTGAGCATTGATTCTTCCTAAGTACACAGCTGGGGAAGTCAGCTGGCCTTCCTGTGAGCTTAACTAGCTTTTCTTAAAGGCGCCATAGCCTTAATTCTACTCAAGCGCCTATGACTTTGGGCACTTGCCCACATTACTGAGACATGGCTGGGAAACTCCCGGCAGACTACCAGCGGCCAAACTTTCAAGTAGCTCTGAATGTGGGTGCGGGAGTAAAAAATGTCAGTAGGCGGGTCCTTTGGCAATTTCTCTCATGGATCACAGGGCTGGATTTTGAGCCCTTTCATACATGAGAGAAATTGCCATGGGACCCACCTGATGACACATAATCCCCCGCGTCCATGTTCAGAGCTACTCGAGAGTTTGGCTGCTGGGAGTTTCCCTGCCATGTCTCGGTAACGTGGGCAAGTGGCCTAAGTCACAAATGGCTATTAGCCAAGTAGGTTTAGGGGACGTAACTTCTTACTGTTGGGAGTTTGGAGTGAACAAGAAGAAATGGATTGACCATTGTGACCTGTTGGGTGCTTCTCCCGAGCGCCTGAGATTGGCCACTGTCAGAAAGAGGATGGTGAGCTCAATGGTCTGACCCACTATGGCTCTACTTATGTTATTAACAATATTTTTCAGTATTAAATAAAAAGTTAGGTAGACAAATTGGGGGGAAATGTCTGTCTAGAAGAAAAATGCTACTTAATTATTATATTGCTTTCTGAATTAGATATATAATTAGGATTGCCATACCTCCCCTTTAAAAGAGGATGCTTATGAAAAATACATGTTGCAGGGCTGCACTGAAACCAGTGCAGCCCTGACCATGTATTTTTCGTAAGTGTCCTCTTTTAAAGGGGAAGACTCGTAACCCTATATATAATCTTATATACTATTATTCATATACAATAATATAAAAGATAATTCTTCAAAGAGATGCATGTGTGGGCCACTAGACCCACTAGATATTATATTACTAGAGCCTGCTACAATGACTGCACTATGAACACTGAGTTCTGTGGGGAAAATATCACAACTTGGCTGAAACTAATGAAATTTAATGAAATGGTAGTTTTCTAAAATAATGTTTTAAAAAGAAACATATTTCCTTTTCATTGTTGTAGGGAAAGAATCCTCACACAGTCCTTTAGATAACAGAACAGTCCCACTACTTACACAGTTTTTTGAAAAAAAACTGAGTTCATATTCCTTTCAGACATGCAGTGCTGCCTTTTAACATTACACAACAACCTTATGTATTAGTTAATGAAGAAACACACCCAGCACGTATTTCCTTTACTTTGTATGCAAACAGAGCCAACCTGATTGAGAATTTGTCATAGTTCTGTTGAAGGAGCCAGACAACTTTCTCCTGCTGCGAAAAGGCATTTAGTGCTGACAGGAAGGGAAGAATGCTAAGGAGTAATTCCAGAGTAAAAACCTGCATAATGTAACAAAAAGATACAAATGAAATGATACAAATGAGTGTAAGCAAATAAAAGCACTAGGGATGGTGTGTTCATGATAGTATATCACATTCCCCTTGTAGCATAATTTACATGAAAGTGTCAGTATAATCCAGTGATTAGTGCACTGGTCTAGAAGTCGGGAAGGTGGACTTCCATTCCTGACTCAACTGCTGACATGTTGCGTATTCTTGGACAAGTTGTTTAACCTCTGTACTTTTGTTTCTTTGTTTGCCGTCTGGGCATGATCTTAAATCCTGTGCACCAGTACTAACACTTCAGACCAGTGCTAAACAACTGGTGGGTTAGGCAGCTCATCTGTATTATTTTCTCTTTAGCTGTATGGTCTTTGGGGCAGGGACTGTAACCTAGTGTGTTTTTTTAGTGTCTGTCTCCGTTGGAGTTATTACATTCTGCCATAGTACCAACAACAGCTAATAATAAAAACAGGTGGATTTGTTTGGCCATTAAAAGAAAATTCCAAAGATACAATACTTTTATAAATTAACTTTTAGCAGAAAAGCATCATCTGAGTAGTTGTTTTTTAACAGAAATATTTTATCATCTCAGTTATGGTACTGAAGGCTCTTGCATGAAATGTGTCTAATTCTTGATTCTAATTCACAAAAATCAGTAGAAGTTTTGTCACTGACTTCAATGACAGCAAGATCAAGTCATACATGGTTATTATGAATAAAAATATGAAGAAAGACATGAATAGTATAATACAGTAGACGTTTCCTTGGTTTTATTAATGGAATGTCATGCATTCTTCCTCTAGAATTCCAACCTGATTCATCAGAAAATGTCTTCTCCTATAGAGCGGCAAGGCACCCCAATTCTCTCATTCATTATCCTTGAACAGTTTAATGCCATCTGCCTAGTCCAAAGCATTCATCAGTCACTTGCAGCTCTCAGCAAAGTCATCAGAGGCACTACACTGTTGAGTTCTGAGGTACAAAGCCTAGCAAGTGCTTTGCTAAACCAGAAGGTAAGTTCATCTGTAAAATTCTAAACGTATGTAATGTAATAAAGCTTTATTCTCTCCATGTGATGTTGTTGAACTAAAGTCTGCCATTTCAGATATTCATCTGTGTATCACCATTTTCTGGGATCTTTTTCTTTGTGATTTAAAACTGAAGGACAGCAAATGACTCAGAAGATTTTTGGTGGAATACAGAGCCTTTCACATGAAGGCCAGTGATAGATCAAATTCATCTTGGGGTTCTTTTGCCAGCATCATTACCATCTTAAAGCTGTTATTAGTCTTTGCACTGTGTTGTTGATTTTTTGTGGTAAAACAGTTCACTTATACAGAACAATCTGGATCACTTTGTACAGTGGGCTCATCTGAACAACAGGTGTTTATAAAATATAGCAAAATACAAAGAGCAGACCTAGAAACAATGGTTTTTGGTTGGTTGTTTTTTCTTCTCTCATATTGGGGAGTCTGAAAGCCTGTTGTCTGGCTTGCCACCTTCGTCTGAAATTGTTAATCCTAAAGCTTTAGTATCCCAAAAGACATTTAGATCCGCAATCTGACTTCTACCTAGTTGCCTAGTTCTCTCTTCATGAATAAAAGCAACTATCTTATAAACGAAGGCCTTTTTATTAAGCAGCAACACAGGGGTTTTTAAGCAAAAGGTTTCACAGCAAGTAATCTAGGGGTTTGCATAAAAAAAATAATTGGGTAGTGAATATGTGGTGAGTTACTTACTCATGTAACCCCTCCCATATTTGCATGCCTGGATGATACCCCAAGCTGCACTGTTCCTACATGAGGGCAGAGTACAACACCCATACTGGGCCCTTCTTCTCCCATGTTTCATTTCTCTATGGTCACTGGAAAACCACTGGGGTGGGATGGGGGTGGGGGTTTCCCCACATACTGTATTTTTAAATTGTTTTTTAAACATTTATATTGTTTTTATTGAATGTTGTTCACTACACCGGCTGGCCTGAGGGCAGGAGGGGCAGGATTTTAATTTTTTTTTAAAAATAAATTAAAAACGGAAAGTGGGGCATGGACTACTAATTGCATGAACATGTTACTTTCATTCTGTGTTAACAATCCAAGTAACCTATACTCCAGTTTAAAATGGGGCCAATAAACTCAAAATGGCACAGGCCCAGCTTATGCTGGAGGTTATACACATGCACAAAAAAGAGGTTTGGGTTGATAGCTACTTGAAAAATGTAACACACAAAAGGAGCCTGTAACATAATGTGTAACTGCGCAGTGGCCCCCATCTCACAGATCTGAACATCTAGTTTCGTTTTTGGCATTTAGCATGTAATTTTATTTGATAAAAGTAATTCTCACAGCTTTTAGACTAAATGCTTGTATTTGCTTAATTGCACAGTTCTTCTGTGCACCATATTTATAGTAATGGTTTCATTTGCTCAGTTCTGTGTCAGTTAGGCCAACACTAATTGTGGGTATGTTGAATGATCCAGAGGAGGATAAGTAGGTTAAAAAATTGTACATTACATGTTGGGAAAATTACCCCACCCCATGGCTTGCAACATTGGGTGATTTCAGACGATACAGGGCCCTTTGGCCCCGTACTGGAACCACCGGCTTCGTTCCCCGCCGGGGTCACCCCGTAACGGCACAACAGACGTGCCGGGGGGATCCCGGCGGGGAAAGTGGGAGGGGCCAGGGCCGCGCGGCGCAACGTGCGGCTGCACGGCCCCGCCCCCTCCACGCACCCCGCCGCCCGCCCTCCGAGGAGACGGGCGGGCGGCGGGGCCAATGCGGCCGCCGCGTCCGGCTGAATGTGCCACGGCCCGGGATCCCGCCGGGGATCCCGGGCCGTGGCGCGCGGCCAGACGTGACTTTTCGTTGGTCACGACCCGGGGTCCGTTTGACCACGCTTCCCGGGACCTTCCCCCGGCTAGCCCGGGAAGCGTGGTTCAAACGGACCCCATGTGGGGATTCACCGTGGCTAACATCTGGCGCTCCACAAACAGACGTTCGAGACACGGTGACCACAGGTGGGTATTCACCGTGGTTCACCGTGATCTCGTAACGTCTGAAGACACCCATTATTAGTAGTACTAATAGTAGTAGTAAGCATTTATATAGCACCAGCAATGTACCTGGCGATTTAACAAAGTAATTGAATAGACACAGTCCCTGCCCTAGGCCTTACAATTTGAGAGACGATGGGAGACGAAGGAAGGGGAACAGAAGGAGAGACAAGGAGTGTAATATTCACGAGGATGCAAGGTCCCAGGTGCACATGCTTGGCTTGGTTACATCGAGAATGATGACTAGTTGGTCCATGTGGTGAGGATATGAGTACACAGACCTCAGGTAACAGATTGTACTGGATGGAGGGTATCAGCAGGAGTTAGGTGAGGGAAGCGAGGAGTCGGGGAGGACAGAGCAGAAGAGGTGGGTCTTGAGGAGGGATTTGAAGGTACAAACGGAGGGGGCAAGGCGGATGTGGGCAGGGAGGGAGTTCCAAGCATACGGGGCAGCTAGGGAGAAGGGATGAAGGCAGTTAGGGGAGCAGGGGAGGTGTGGGAGGGTGACAGAGGGGACAGAGGAGGAGCGGAGTTCACGGACTGGAGTACGGAGGGAAATTAGCACAGAGAGGTAGGGGGGAGCAAGGTTGTGAAGAGCTTTATAGGTGAAGACTAGGAACTTATACAGGATTCGTTCAGGAAGGGGGAGCCAGTGAAGAGAGGAGAGGAGGGACTGCACGTGGTTGAAGCGACGGGCGAGGTAGATGACCCTGGCAGCAGAGTTTTGGACGGAGATAAGGGGAGAATTGAAGGACAGGAGGAATACGTGAAGTTCAGGGGCTTCCACTTGAGTCATTTTAGATACCAAGTGATAGTCTGTAAAGACAAATTCACCAATAAAGGCAAAACCTGGATGGATGATTAAGACTCCTCAAATTCATTGCTTCTTGTGTCTATAATTTGAAAGAATAGCGCCACCTCAGTGCTGGCTAAACATGAACTATTGACTTTATAGACTCGCTTATAGTCTTTTCCTTTCCTCAAGGCATATCATATACCTCACAACAGTTATCAAAGACTTCAAGCACTTTTCTGCAATTCTGTTCCTGTACAGTTTGCATCACTGTAAATATTCCAAAAATGATATGAACTATACTTGGTTGGGTTCATTTTGACTAGTAATTGTCAGTTTGTAGTTTTTATTTCAATGTTCTGAAACCTTTTAGTTTGCTACTGAAATTAATACTAGACACTTTTAAACTCATTTAAAGGGCACCCATGCAAGAGGTTACCCTGATTTCATTAAATTAATTTTAGAAACAAATTTTGTCAAATCAGTGTAATTTTGGTGCGAAAGCCAGGCCTGAGTAACCTCCTTTTCTGTGGTGTACAATGTGTCTTGTCACTTCTGTTTCTCTAAGTGAAATGTAAAATAGATTTAAGTCATTCAGGTCTATTCAGATTGTATCTTTAAATGCAGAGTAACAATTCAAACTTAAAATCGAATTATATTTAGCTAATAAAAGTTGTAAATATGGTATTAGTTTCTGGATACCTCTGTTGTTCTAATAGATTTTACACTTGTTTTGTTGTTTAGTTAGGTAGGTTTTCAGTAGGTTCTTTTGGAGAGAGGGTTATTTCTCACAACTGTATTGGCTATATATCTCAAAAATCCTTTATACTATGACAGTATGGCAGTGTGTATCATTATTGCTATAACAAACTTCCATTGTTGTTTAACGATTTTGAATTTGAGAGGGAAAGAGAATTTTACTGAATTTTACTGGCCATATACCATTGTTACATTTATTCCAAAACATCATTCCTTTATTTCTATTTCCAGTATTCCCTGATCTTGGGGACAAACAGAATATTTTTCTTTCTCATTAGCTTGCTTCGGTTGCTTGATTAATTCAGTGAACTCACAGGTCAGCCTATCTGCTATCATACACACTTTCATGGTATTTAATTAGTTTACATAATTTGAGGGAGGGGGGTATTACAGCAGATTTACTTTGTAGTGAAAGTGAATTAATCTGGTTTCATGAGCAATAATGATTTATGTTGTTCTAACTCTTGTTTCTGAATATTTACAAGAGTAAAAGACTAATAGCACCATCTTGAGAAATAACATAATACAGGACAGTCCTGTGCTAGCTTCTCCAGTTAGCACATTATTGGTGACATCCTGTAGTAGTATTAAATATTAATGTCTAGTTGTGTTATATTGAATTATGATATATACTTAAATGGGAATTAGAATGAGGACCCCAAACTCCATTTCCATTATAACCTGAGTTTAAGATGCCTGTTGAATAAGAAGCATCTTTTTATATACTATTTTTTTGTTCTGAATGTATTTTCATTTCATTTATAGCTGTTAATAGTCCATACAAGTCCATAGGCTTACAGTTCTCCTCAGATCTACTGGACATCAATTATGCACTCTGTGAATGATCCCCACCTCAACCAGTAGGAGGCAGAAGACAAAGATCCAGTGGAACATGTTCAGTGGGGATCAGTCCCTCACAACTCCAGTTGGCTTTTTATCTCTTACCTGGTAGGAGTGGAGCCTCTGGGCTCTGAGCAGGCGGCAGTTTCACTTTCGTTTTTCCATTTTCATCTTGTCTTCTTTTTCCTGAGCGGGCATGCAATCTTTATTGCAGATCAGGGGAGGCTAGTGACACTGGGCTCAGCCCAAAAGATAGAAGTTTATCTCCTGATGAGGATTTTGAACTGCAGACCCTATTTTGACACATAATCCGCTACTTCCTGTTCCAACTGTTGCAGAAAAGGGGAAAAACAGGCATGGTGGAGCTCCCTACAGGCACTTCCATCACCCTCCGCAAGCCCGTTGCTGGTGAGTCCATGCAGGACGTGGGCCTGCCAAAGGCTGAGTAGAGGGATGGAGAAACCTCAACTAGGGAAAACGCTGTAGGCCCGCACCACTGGAGAGTGAAAAATGACACCTGGAAAGCCATGAGCAGATTCAGAAGGCCTCTGGCTACCACAGTGCAAGGTGGAGCAGAACCTCTTGAAGAAAGTAGGATCACTCCGTTTTGTGTCTGACAGAGGAACTCCAGGTGGAAGTGCTTGTTGAAAATCCTGGCCCCCATTGGAGAAAATGAGGGAAGAGGAAGACCCAGGGGTGAAGACTGCAGGCCCTGAGTCACCTGGATGACACCCCCCACCCCCCAAGAAGGAACCTGGGTTCAATGACCATCCTAAGCTTGCGGCTAAAGGGAAGCAACCAACCCCTAAGAAGGACAAGAGACTGTTCGAGGACATATTGGAGTCCTCTGAAACTTTGAACCACATCTCAGAGGAGGAAGGGGAACATGAAAAAAGACATGCCCCTCTGCCTCCCACGAAACAAAGGAAACCAAAAAAAGAAACCGCAAAAAAGGCAGCACCAGTCCCCAGTAGGAACCCCAAAGGAGAATACTGGGGTCCCTTGAACACTCAAACTTCTTCATGGTCCCCTTAGAAAAGGGGCAGATCCCCGAGTCCCCTTAGGCAGAGGGGACGAAGGGACAGGGACAACAATTCCCCTTCAAATATAGGAACAAAATGTTTAAATATGTTCAGAAAGCCCTAAAATCCTGAAAGAGAAAATAAACAAGAAGGAATACAGTCCAAAATCTCCAGGGAGAGAAAGAACGGTTTCCCTGGAAGAACCAGTGGTGCGTCCAGAACCCCCAGGGTGCTGGTTCACACCCTGCTTCTTACAGGCCTGAAGTTTGAATCCTGGTCCTTTACAGGGTTTTTGAAAGGATCATTAGAACATAGTCGAAACAGCCGTTAGCTACACCTCAGACAATCCCCACTTAGCTCAGATGCAGCTGTCTGCATCCATGCCGGTCACTGTGGCATGACTATTCAAGGTGCATCAGGACAGGACATGGCTCTCCAACTCCACTTGGAACATGGGATATACGAGGATAAAGGGGGTACACACTGCCCATGCCCAGTGCAGTGCAACCATGGAACCCAATGAACGTGTATGGCATGGTGTCCTGTGTTGAATGGATCACAGGCAACCTTGCAACAGTGCGTGGCCATGGGGACTGACAGTGCAGCTGCTGGGAGCTGTACTAATAGTCCTGCGGTGGGCATGAAGTGTTATTGCTATCCAGAATGGGAGCAATGCATGGACTGCAATTGGAGGCACCCGTGCCCCAATCTGGGCCACTGCCCCTCTCCCCCCTCCCCCATCATTCATTAATGACGGTATAGTGCCTCCCCTACCAATACAGCCACTGAACAGTCTGGTGCCCATTTGCCTTGCACCACATCGCACCACCATGCCACAACCATTGCACAGTACCGATGGCAACATCATCGCAATGGCCAGCTCCGATACTCACGGTTCATGTGCCCACCTGCTATCCGGAGATCCCTGCTGGATGATGGCAGCAGTGCAAGCCAGATTCCTCCATATATTCTGCAGCAGCAAGAGGGACTCTATGATAACTAGGGAGGGAGACAGTGGATTGATAATTTTATTTATTTATTTATTTATTTATTTATTTATTTTGCTTATATCCCGCCCCTTCCCACCTAATGGCAGCTCGGGGCAGCTTACAATTTTAATAAAATAAAATACAGTAAAAAAATACAAATATACAAATATCAATAAAACCAACAACCAATAAAACAATAAAACAGGTATCCCCCAAAAGTAAATCACATCCCCCCTTTACCCTATGCACACCAACCCACTCCCTCACCAATTGTTGAATGAAACAGCCAGGTCTTACATCGTCTTCAGAAGGAGGAGAGATCAGGGGACAGATGAATCTCCACCGGGAGGGAGTTCCACAACCTTGGCAGCCACCAAGAACTCTCTCTCCATTGTCTCCATCCGATGAACCTGGGGCCCTCTAATGACCGCAGGGGCCGATCTAGAACCTGGGGGGTGAGGCAGTCCCACAGATAAGTAGGTCCCAAGCCATATAGGGCTTTAAAGGTCAATACCAACACCTTGAATTGACCCCAGAAGACTATAGGCAGGCAGTGCAATGAACGGAGCACTGGTGTTATGTGCTCACGGTGACCCGTCCCCGTAATGAGGTGGGCCACCACATTCTGCACCAGCTGCAGTCTCCAGACCGTCACCAAGGGTAGCCCCGGCCCCCACATAGAGTGCATTGCAGTAGTCTAATCTCAAGGTGATGAAGGTATGGATGATGGTGGCAAGGTCAAAGCCTGAGATATATGGCCGAAGTCGTCGCATAAGATGTAACTGGCAAAAAGCGCTCCTCACCACAGCTGCCACCTGAACATTCAGGTGAAGCTGTGAACTGAAGAGCACTCCCAGACTCTGAACCTGAGGGACCAAGGACAGGCAAACCCCATCAATGATGGGGACCTCTCCTACACCTGGTCAGTCCTGCTCACCAGCATCACCTCAATCTTGTCAGGATTCAACTTCAGACGAAGTTGAACCTGCTATGTTGCCTCGATGTCTGGGAACGTGCTAGGACATGGATCCAGGCACATGTGCTTCATGTAGTTTGCATGCTGTTGTCCAGGACAACATTGTATCATGAGTGCTCCTAATGGTTGGGGATTGCTACCCAGTATGGTGAACGGATGGTGACCACCCGATGCAAACCCAACCCCCCAACAACACCAGTGGGCATATCACTGTTCTGGCACCATATGAAGAAGGGTGTTGGACCCGGATGCAAAGGTTTCGGAAGGCTGGGGCAGAAGGGAAGACTTGACTGTTGCATGGAAGGCATGGATGTCCCTCAACCTGTTGTAATCTGTGAATGAGCTGCATGCAGTTATCAGCCATGCAGTCCCATACGTTATGGCCTGCAACAGCGGGTTGAACATGGACTGGAACTGGATATCAGAGAGTGTACCCAATACTCTGCTAGGGGCATGTCATACGGGACTGCTGTAGTCCCAACGTGGAGTGTCACACCCCAAGGGTGACAGCCCTCAGGAACCCCATGTGCCCTCTGGACCCCATAAGAAGGGACAGTACAACTATTGGGGGATCCATGCAAATTTACACAGGGATCACTGTGGATGATTGCCAGTTTATTCCCAGGCCCCTGTGGTCGGAGTGGGACCTCCCCCCCACACCCACCCCTTGTGCCACATGACACGTCCCCACCCACGGTTGGACCTCTGTTCATGGATACACGGTGGTTGGCATGGGGACAGTGCCCCAATGCAAATGGGCATGAACTGGAACACCGTCGCTCACCAAGGGGTTCATTTCCACTGCTCGCCATCGCTTTAACCTGTTATGGTGCCTTGATGTCTGAGAGTATTCTAGGGTGTGCATCCAGGCACGTGTGCTCCATGTTTTGGCCTGGATGCTGTTGTCCAGGACATCATCCAGATTTGTGGGCGTGCTCTGCCACAGCCGGTCCCATGGCACGTGCCTTAACCAGATGCTTGGAATAAACCACCTGGAGGGCCCTCTGAGTGGCCAGTACCATTGTAAAGCGAGGAGAGCTTTCCATGGCTGAACTCAACGCACTGTACGAGGTCTTGCCTCACCCAGAAGTCCAGGTGGGCTTGGCCATTGGTGACCCTTTTGAACTGTACTACCTGACTGCTTTCCGTATGGGCGCTGGGGTATCGGAGAGGCATGTTTTATTGACCCTCATATGTGGAGTGGATGAGTTTGCTCTCTCCCATGGCCTTGGACTCCTTGAACCTGAACTTTGTGTGCACCCTGCTTAACACGTGGCCTTCTGTTTTTGTGGCAAGGGGCAGCACAGGCCAACTTTCCGTTCTTTGTACTGGACCTCGCCCTGGACATTTGCCCTCTGCCCCTCCCATGCGCGGGACTGCTGACCCCTGCTTTGCTACACATGGTGGATGAACTGTGATGGTGACCCAGCTCCGAACTGCTCTTGTATAAGTTCTGTGGGTGTGGTTTGCTCTTCAACTGTCCTGGATTCCTGGCCGGGTCCACTTGTGCCTTGCAGTTACAGTAGCCTCCTTGGGGTGGCAGCTTGCCTGTTCCTCCCTCGTTCCTCACCCTCATGGAGCCCTGCTGTGGGAGGGTGGGAGTGGCAGCTTTGGCTTCTTTTGCCTACAGTCAGCCATGTCTACACATTAGGGCAGTGGCCGTGACTCCTGGAGCAGTTTGGGCCTAGCTGGGTCCAGTGTGTTCCCGGTCTCTCCAGGACTTTGGACCGTGGTGAGGGTGGGACTGCTCTGTGGCCGCACATAGCTCTCATCACGTTTGTTCTGCCTACCAGTCCACTCCAAACTGAGTTGGTGGCAGTTCTCCAGACCGGGTCCATCCGTGGTGACCCCTTCATGCCATCATGTCTGAAAACACCCTTTGTTTCAAAATCCAGGCATCAGAACAACTGGAGCTTTGAGGAACTGATCCCCACTGAGCATGCTCCACTGGATCTTTGTCTTCTGTCTCCTACTGGTCAAGATAGGGATAGTTCCCAGAGTGCAGTTGATGTCGAGTAGATCTGTCTAGAAGAGAAATTACCAAGGATGTCCAGTAGATTTATTTATTTATTTATTTATTTATTAACCGCATTTATATCCCGCCCCTCCTGCGGGATCTATCTAGAAGGGAAATTACCACGGTAAGGACCCAATTTTCATTTTTCATAATCTGTGTTCATGTGAAGTGCCACTTTAGTTCATTGTAAATATACTTTTTACCTGCTTAAAACAGCATTTGGTGGGTACATTTTGAAAAGAACTCACAACTCAGTGACTTCTTTTCTTAATGGGAGCTGTTAACTGCTGAGCTCATTTAGAAATGATAGCCCTTAACACCTCAACACCTCTTGTACAGTGCCAAGTATCCTCAACTCCCATTGACTTCACTAGGAGCTGAAGGCTTTAGAGATTAGCCCCTAGAGCACATTATAGATATTGGTCAATTCTCACAACGTTCCTGAAGATAAAGGTTTAACAAGATGAAAAAATAATAAGAGGGTAGTAACAAAGGGATGATAGAAATTCAGGCTTGCAAGCCCTTGATGTGTAAAACTCCTACTGAAATTGGTGGGAGTTCTACATACCAAGGACACATGAGACATGCCCCTAAGTGGCTTGCCCACTGTCATATCTCTCTGTTGTACTAGCCTGGTTCTTTATATGGTTTCCTTCTCTCTGGTTTTTGTATACCATGTGAAGTGTGTGCTTCTGAACTGGGAAGCTGTAGTTTTTAGTTGTATGCTCATACCATATACTGTCTACTGTCTGCAAGCAATTATATGTAATAAAAATACTTCCAGTAGAATATTAGTTATAACTTTGAAATATACTGCATATCCAATGAATGTCTTTTTATTTCAGTGTCCCCTCACATGGCAGAACAAGTGGGAAGGTCCAGAAGATCCTTTACAATATCTCAGAGGTGCTGTAGCTCGAGCGCTTGCTATCCAGGTAAAATTAAAGACTCAAGAAATTAGCATTTTACTGTTAGTGTTTAGTGATACAGTAAAGTATATGTATTTCACTAGTGCAGGTCTACTCAAACAATGGAAGCCCATTTCTCCATCTTGCTTAGAAAAATCAAAGGCCCTGTTGAAGTCAAGATATATTGTATCTACTGCATTCTCCCTGTCTACTAACAGGAACATGCTACAATTTTATTTAATATTAACTCAACCTTTTCAGAAAACCTAACTTTTGATATCTTGACTTAGTTCATCTATAAGAATGTCAACTAAAAAGCCTTCACAATACAAGAATTGAGTGCATTGCCTAGAAAAAAAGAAGGGTTTTAAAAATTATTGTTATTAACCTACAAGTGTCATTTATTAAAAATTAAGTAGGATCATTGTATAAACGCATGAAATAGATTTCTTATACCAAGATTTTTTTAAAAAAAAATTCAGTTAATTTTAACACATTTTGATTCAGTGAAATATGTGGGAATGTAATCTTAGTTCATTCTATTGGAGTATTCAAAATAATCTCTTATTTGAAGTCATGGCTTTAATTTCTATACCTGTGAATGAAAGACACAGGTTAAAATATAATGGGGCAATAAACTCTGCTCTTGTCCAATTCATTGCTTTAGTGCTTGTCACAACTTGACATACAGATTAATAATAATAAAAAAGAATAAGCCACATGGCTTAGCTTGTTTTAGAAATGGCTGAAGAGAAGCACACTAAGATTAAAATGTTAACATAAATTACTCAACTTTTATGTTCCATGCAATGAGCAATTTGACCCTTGTCTGTTCAGACAGCAGATGGCTAGGATATTATATATATAGCATACAACTAGATTAAAATCTCCAAGTCTAAGAAAAAATAGAAATGTTTGTGGGGAGGGGGTGTGGAGAGAAAAAGAAAGAAACAGGCAGTGAAAAGCAGTGGCACCCTGTAATGTCAATTATTGCCTCTCTAACTTTCTTGAATTTGGATATATTATAGAAATCTCTTCCAGCATTTTTATTGTTACTCCTATTCCATAAAAGGTTTTTAATTTTAATTTTTTGTGGACTGTTCAGGTTTTCTAGATGGTTAGTATTTCTGTACAATGCTGGTTTGTTCAAATATTTCATATGGGTATGTTTTGTTTGTTTTGGTTATTTTTTGTTTTTTGCAATTTTGTCTATGGGTGATTTCAGACGTTACGCGGTCCCGAATCACCACAGTGGATTCCCTATGGTGGTGAACCGATCAACCACCCCCCGTGGTCCAGGAAGACCCCGAACAGACGTGACGGGAGCGGGACCACGGGAGGGAATCGGGCTGTCAGACCACGGGCCGGGGCAGCGCAACAGACATGACGCCGATTCCCTACCATAGTAAAAACACCAAGAAGGCACTAGGGAGGGGCGGGACACAGATATGGCCAACTGAGGGCAACAGAAGCCAAGAGCGCTTACAGGGAACGCTCACAGAAGGGAAACGGGAAGGGAGGGGGAAGAGCCACTGAGGCAGCGCACACAGCAGGGACAGAGACAACGAGGGCACAGTGGAACACACAGCACACACACATGCCCGGGCGCACTCACACCCGCAAGGGAAAGGAAGGGAAGGGGGGACACAGCGGGACAGACAACACACACGGCACAATGGGCACAGGGGGGAGGGAGGGCCGGGCCAGGGGCAGGGCAGGACACAGGAAACAGCACCCAGAACCCCCACAACAGCACAGTCCGCACGGGCACCACTACAGCTACACAGGCAGTTCCGGAATGGGGGGGCCCCGAAAGGCCAGGCCATAGGCACAGGAGGAGGCCACACGGAACAGGGAGCGGCCCGGGGATGGCCCAGGGAGCAGAAAGGCACCCCAAGCGCCGGCGAGGGTGCCATGGAGAGAATGCAGGAGAGCCGGGGCAGTGCAGGCGGTCCACAGATGCACACACACCCCTGGGCAGATGCCGGGAGGCGAAGTCCAGGCGCCCCAGAACCCCGCGGTCACAGAGGCACCCGGGGGGAGGGGTCACGGGCACAGGAGGAAGCCACGGCGGATGAGGAAGGTCAGCAGCAACCCAGGGAGCCAGGCGGAGACACGGAGAACAGGACTTGGCCACAGGAGAAGGCAGCCACGGAGGGAAACACCGGATGCAGAGGCGACCGGGGAGGGGCTCGGAGCCACAGGCAGGGGCAGAGGAACCCAAGGAAACAGGCAGCACAGTTGCATGGCCGGGACATCATGGAGGAAGGAGGCACCGGCCCGCGGCAGCAGGGAGGAGGCGGGAGCTCTCTGCGGGCCCACCAACCGGGGCACGGAAGGCACAGGGGGCCTCACAGCCAGCTGCAGGGGCCAATGAAGGGGCCCAGGGTTGGGTGGCCCACCAGGTGCATGAAGTGGGTCCACTGCAGCATATTCCGATGGTAGCCCAGCACAGACATGTGGTGGACGACCAGGTAGTAAGCCTCGAAGGGATCCTGTGCGGCGAGCCCCAACTGCACATCGGACCGGGACCACACACTGGACAGCGCCTCCAGCTCCGCCTTGGTGGGCTCGGACAAGCCATAGTCAGCAGCAGGGGGCCATGGAAGGTGACCAAGCTCCAACAGCCGGTGATACACCGCCCCACGCGATCGCTGATACCCACAGGCCCCGTGAACACAGGCAAAGTAGGACACAGCCAGGGCAGGGCCCCCCTCATTCAGACAGGCCATGTAGGCGGCCAGGCTGCACACAGACAGAGCAGACATGGTCTCCGCCACCGACCACCCCACATGCGAGCACCTATTCTCCAGGACGCGCCCATCGGGAAAGGGAATCAGGCCCAGGGTCTCTGCATGCAGCCGGGAATCACGGGCGCTCACCTCATAGTCAGAGTAGTGCAGCCCCGAGCTCAGACTCGCATAGGTACCAGACAGGCTGTCCAGGCAGCTCAGGAGCAATTGCATGGCCGGAGAATGCCACAGGTCACACAGGGCCATGGTCTCGCGGAAGGTCCAGCGATGGGGGGCCCCATGGGTTCTGGGAGCCAGGATCCCGGTGGAAGCACAGCCAGCCATGGTTCAGGGAACAAAGGAGACTAATTGCTAGGACAGAGGGGCCCCACAATCCCTGGAGGGATGGGAGGGGATGCAGGGGGACCTCAAGGCCAGCCGATAAAGCCACCGGCCGCAACATGGCATGGCAAGTGAGCGAGTCATGGGGTGCGGACCCAGCACAGCTGCTGAAACAGAGCGCACAGGCAGGACAGCCTACACACTAATCAGGGTGGCGAGGACAACAGGCTGGCAACACTGAGATGTGGGAGGTTGATGACAGCAGGAATGCAGCTGTGGC
The DNA here is from genome assembly GCA_003113815.1 of Sphenodon punctatus. Lineage (NCBI taxonomy): Eukaryota > Metazoa > Chordata > Lepidosauria > Sphenodontia > Sphenodontidae > Sphenodon > Sphenodon punctatus. The sequence continues at coordinate 873,868 of QEPC01013399.1, forward strand.
CCGCACACACCCGGATGCAGACTGGACCGGGCGCCAGGCCCCTTGCAGAGACAGCAGATGCACTCAATGTACTGCCCCCAGCTCCCCGGCACGGCCACCCTGCAGGAGCCTGCCCGGGCAGACAGGAGGGGGACCACCCATAACCGACCCAGGGGAATCCGGCAGGACGGTGCTACATGTGCCCCGGCCTATAACTGGGACGGCTGACCCCACCCGGGGCAACGTGCACCATGGAGCTAGGCCAGTTGGGTGCCCGCGGGATGCACCTAGCCCTCTGCGCAGAGTGGAACAGCGTGCACACTGATCTCTTGCGCCTCTAGACCTGAGAAGTGCACCTGGGCGCCCGCCTGCGGGTTACCGTTGCCTGGAGCGCCGCTAGGGCCTGGAGAGTCCACCACACCCGCAGGCTCTCCCTGGCCTGGCTCAGGGCCCTGCAGGTGTCCGGGGCGGCCCAGTAGGCCCTCCTCCATGGCCGGGATAGGGTTGCATGGCTCTGCAAGGCGGCCGGGCGCCTCCAATTGCGGAGGGAGACCATATGGAGCGCAGCCCTGCTCACTATGCCCATTAACCGGCGAGTGTGTGTCACAGAGCGGACATAGGGGTGGTGGTCTTAGGTGCTGACTCAGTGGGATGAGGCTGCCTGGAGGGCACACTTTTGGATGGACAGGCGCACCCTACTGTGGCTCGCAGATCTGTTAATGCCCTGGCTGGAGCAGCAGCACACCCCCATGCGGAGACAAGGCCAGAGGGTGCCGAGGCCGGAGGGAGCCAGAGACAGACGGCAGCTGAGGAGGAAGAGGCAACGGAGGGACCGGTACCCAGGCGCCGGTACCACGGGGGGGCTACAGGAGACCAGAGACCTCCTCGTTATCTGGGCGACACCTGAAATGCAGGCAGAGCTGGCAATCAGTGCCAGAAATAAGCAGGTGTTCGCCCAGATAGCCATGGAAATGGGGGAGGCCGGATACGAGAGAACGGCCACCCAGTGCCGGACAAAGATTAAAGAAGTCAAGATGGGGTTCAAAGACGTGATGGACAATAACTGGCGCTCCAGCCGGGCTACACAAGCCTCCCCCTACATGGACGTGCTGAGCCGGGTGCTCCACCTCAAGGGCTCCATCGTGGCCCTGTGCCCGGTAGGAGGGGGCGCCCGGGAGGGTCGGCCAGCAGAGGAGGAACCCCCCCCTTACAACCGGTGCTGCCCGAGCAAGCCCCCGCACCGGGCAGCTACCACGACGTGGAGATGCCTGGGACCTCGGGCATGCGCGCCCAACACTCCCCCAGCCTGACCTCCGGGGAGGCAGCGCATGGACCCGCAGACTTAGAGGATGTAGAGGGGGAGGAGGAGGAGACCGTCACCCTGACCCTCACACCCTGTCTACGCAGTGAGCGGGCAGAAACGAGCCCAAGTGACCATCCAGCCTCGGAGGGAACTGACACCAAGGGAGCAGGTAAGGCCAGGGCTGGTCAGGGCACGCGCACAGACACCAAGGGTGGAGGGTGGGTGGCAAGGCAGTGGGAGAGGGACAGGGTGCTGGCCTGGCCAACAAGCCCCAAATGCATGGAGGCAGGACGGGCAGAGGGAGCTGTCCATGGTACTCGGAAGCCCATGCCGGGGGGAGGGAGCACCCTGAGCACTGTGACCAGAGGGAGGGTCTGGGAAAACCACCCAACTCAATGGACCATACCCCATGTTGCCCCACAGAGCCACGCCGAGCATGGGAGGGCCGTGGCCGGGGACCACCCGTACCCCCGGCACAGAGGATGAGGGAACACCGTGCGTGGATACGCAGACGGAGGGAGGACCTAGCACAGGAGCTGGTGTCCACCAGTACGTGCCAAACAGAGGTTGGAGGAGGAGACAACTAGGGCGCTGCAGCAGGTGGAGGGGAGGTGGCAGAGATACGGAAGGACCAGCAGTTGCTAAAGAGAGACATGGACAGACAACTGGTGGCACTCCAGGAACATTCAGACAGGCAGGACCACCGGTCCAATGAGCTAGGATGGAAGTTGGACCGCTCTCTGGACCAGGGCACGTCCCTCCTCCTGCAGACTGGGGCACTAAGCGCTTTTATAATGGCTGCGGCCCCGCCTGGCGCAGTGCTGGCGCCCGGCCATGCACCCCCTCCAACCCCTCCGGCCGCACCACCAGCCCCACCAGCGCCGCAACCCCAGCCACCCCAACGACACCAGGGCCCGAGGATCCATGGTCCAGCGCCCCCCCCCAACAGGGAGGACAGCAGCCAGGTCGCATGGGGTCGGGTCGGGCACAGGCTGCCCCAGGATGGGGGGAGGGGGAGGTGTCGGTGAGGAACAGGGGACGCGGGTCCGAGGCAGGTATACCGGCCCCACCGGCAGACATCACCTCCTCATCTTCCGCTGACGAGTGGGGGGGTCGGCTGCAACGGCCATCTCGGTCAGCAGGGGAAGGGTCCGGCCTAGGGGCACCAGGGGACGGGTGAGGGGCAGGGCACTATAGGGGATGGGGAGGGAGGGGCACTCGACAACACGGAGGGGGTTGGGTGTGGCCAGGTGCACAGGGCACCTAGCCGTTTCGGGTACCAAGGCATGAATGGGGGGTGGGTGTTGGAATAAACAATATCTTACACACCTGACTTGTTCTGTGTGCTTTATTACTTGCTGGAACGGGACTACAGCAGTACATGTGCGCAGAGGGAAGTCGCGGACACCCTGATGGGTAGATCTGGTATCCGGGGGCCTCAGTGAAGTGCCAGGTGATCGAGGTGATGGGTCAGCGCAGCCCTAATGCGCTTGGCATAGCGGTACTCTCAGGGGTTGGGCACATCAGCATACAGATGTACCGGGCTGGGCAGGCGGCATGAGGGGGGTTCTTGAGGGCGGCCCCGTCTGTCTTGCAGATGTTGTGCAGGACACAGCAGGCACCAATGACCAGGGAGGAGGTCTCCACCGTATAGTTCAGTCTGCCGGCTAGGCATCTCCAACGCTGCTTGCGGGCACCAAATGCCCTCTCGACCACGGTGCGCGCAGTGCTGAGGCGGGTGTTGTATCGCTGCTGGGCTGGGGTGGAGGCCACCGGGTATGCCTTCATCAGCCAGCGCTGCAGGGGATGTGCTGGGTCCCCTATGATGCACGGGGGCATCATCACCCCCTCTATGCGGGTCATGCGCATGTCTGCAAAGTCCTCCCTGTACATGCGGGTGAACAGCGGGGATATGGTGAGGATGCACGCATCGTGGCTGCGGCCCGAGTGCCCAGTGAAGATGTTGGTGAAGCGCCCCCGATGGTCCACCAGGCCTTGTAGCTGGAGCGAGTGGTACCCGTGCCGGTTGATGTACTCGGCCTCGTCGTCATAGGGGAGCTGCATGATCTCTATATGAGAGCCATTGATCGCCTCCAGACAATTTGGAAAGCCTAGGTCCATGAAACCTGCCATCACGATGTCCTGGTCGACCCTTCCATAGCCTCACAGACATCCCGCACCAGACACGCTATGGTCGTTAGCCCCACCCCAAAGTGCTGGGCAACGGAGTGGCAAGAGTCCGGGGTGGCCAGGGCCCACACAGCTATGGCGACCCGTTGAGGCACGGGAATGGGTTCCCACATGTCTGTCCTGAGGGGCTCAAGCCACTCCCACAGAAGCTCAGCAAGGCACGTGAAGGTGCGCCTGTCCATCCTGAAGTGCCTGACCCATGTTGCATCGTCCCAATGTGTAAGCACCCTCTGCCACCACTGCTGAGCCCGTGCCACAGCCCACGTACGCCTCTGGATGGGCATAGCGAGCTGCAGCGCCAGGTACCTGACAGCCCTATTCCATGCGCCCCTGGCCAACAGGGCCCTACTGCCGGCCGGGAGGGTGTTTGCTCGTAGCAGCAGCCTGCCGTGCCGTTCCCAGGGCTAAGAGGCATACGGCCCTGCCTGTTGTGAGACGGGTGCGCACCCCCACCCTGGCCATGTACCAGTGGTCCGCGTGCATCCCCTCCACACGCTTGGTAATGATCCCCATCAGGTCCACGTGCTCCCAGAACCACTCAGCTATCGCTTGTAGCAGGGCTACACGGCATCCCAGCTGTACGCGGTCCATCCCTGTGGGAGCTCCTTTCCGGTATGTCCGACCCACGGCTAGCACAACGTGTGCTCGACTCCACCTCAGGCCTCTCTCCCGTGCCCCTTAATTGTGCACGCCCCCCCACTCCCATGGGCCTATGATGGTAGGCTCCACCCTTCATGGAACCCGGCCGGCAGTGCCTCCCTGTGCATGCGCACGCCATTTCCTCTATCTCCTCCTGCAGGTGTACATGCGTGGGGCTGCCCGGCCTTGCATGCCGGCAGCTGTGTGCTGCACGCTCTCCATGCTCCCCTCCACAGTGGCCCCATTGTTTCAGCTGTGCTGTTATCTGTTGGCCTTGGCAGCCCCTGTCTGCCTGTCGCCCCCCCCACGTACATCCACTGCAGCCCCCACGGCCGCTGTGGCTCATACCCTCCCGGAGCTGACCCATGGCGGCTGCTTCCCGTCCCTCGGTCCTGCTCGGGGGCCATGGGGCCTTTGGCCGGGCCTGGAATGCCCGCGAGAGCATGGCCCTTTGCGACCTGTGGCGTTCACCCATCGTTCAGTGCAGCCTCCACTCGTTGGCCACCCGGCCTGCTGCCTATAAGTGCCTTAGCTTCGGAATGCTGCGCTTTGGCTGTGTTGTGACCGCTGTTGACTGCCGGGTGCACTGTGAGGAGCTTGGTCTCACCCCATTCCCTGAAGCCCACGTTCCCGACATGCTGGATGGCCTTGCGGTGTGGAGTCCCGCCGAGACTGCCTCCGCTCTGTGTGTGTGTGCCTTCCCGGGATATGCGACCTGCCTGTGTGAGGGTGGCCGTGTCCTACTTCATCAGTTTGCAGGGTGCCCGTGGGTATCCATGCTCCTGCGGGGCTGCCTACTACCGCCTGCTGGAGCTGTCCCACCTGCCTTGGCCACCTGCGGTTGATTATTACTTGCCCCCCACCCCTGTGGGTCGGAGCTGGCTGCCCTGTCGGAGGTGTGCAGCCGCTCTGATGTTCAGCTTGGGATGAGCTGTACGGATCCTTTTGAGGTGTTCTACTTGATCTGCTTCCACATGACCGGCCGAGCCTTCTGCCGGGGACTGTGGCAATGGCCCCGCTTCTTGCACCTGTTCTCGCTTCCGCCCCCTACACCTGATGGGGGACCCTGCAGCAGGGTGTAGGGCACTCTGGGTGCATCAGCCCTCTGGCTTCACCGTCCACTGCCGCCTTGGGACTTCTGGACTCCCTGTGACCCGCATCCACCCGCCAGCCTGTTGACGTCTACCCGGGGACCTGCTCCCAGCACCCTGGACCCCTCCATATGGGCACCTGTAGACCTGTCGCTGCCAGCCCTTGGAGCACCCCCGGACTGTGCCCCGTGCCCCCCGTTGCTGCTGTCCCCTCCCCCGCTCGATTCCCCTATGTATGGCTATGCGTCTGTCCGGTGCTGCTTCTATCCCCAATAAACGCCTGTACTGCTTCCCTGTGCATTGTGCTGCCTCTTGTCTCCTTGGGCTGCTGAAGCCCCCTTCCCTGTGCCCGTTGGGCTCCTACCCCGTCCCCCTCCAGCTTGGCTGGCGGTGGCGGCCCCTCCCCCCCTCTCGTACGCCTGGTCGGGAGTGTCCCTTTCTTCCTATGCCCCCGTGTTCCGCTCCCCTTTGTTGTGTGGGTGTGCTACTTCGTTGGAGTAAGAGCGCTTCTGATTTCAAAGTCCCTGTACCCTTTTGTGCGGCCGCTGTTTGGGAGCGCTGCTCGTTCTGCAGCTCCCTCCACCCCCTCCCTTCGTGTCTCCCTTCCCTGGCCGTGGCCTTCCAGCGGCTGTGGCGTCGGTTGCCCTCAGGCGGCCATGTTTGCGTCAGCGTGCCCTGGTGCCTTGTGGGTCTCCCACCGTGGTTCTCTCCACCGCGTCATGTCTATTGGGATCCCCCGACCCGTGTTCTCTCTGGTTGACCCCGGGCGGTGTTCATGCCCCTGTCACGTCTGTTGGTGTCGCGTGTCTCACCACGGCCCAGGGTGACGCCATTCACACCGGGGTGGGACTCACTATGGTGAATATCACCACGTCACGTCTGAAATCACCCAAAGTAGTTTGAATGATAACTTTTACTGGACCAACTATTGTTGGTGGAAACGTGCAAGATTTTGGACCTCACAGGGTCCTTCCTCAGGCAAGTAGGAGTCAGTTCTGAGGAAGGTCCAAAAACTTGCACATTTCTATCAACAGTAGTTGGTCCAATAAAAGATATCATCATTCGAACTACTTTGTCTCCACCTCTGTCACTCGAGACCAACACACCAACCACTCTCTCTCTCTCTGGAAAGAGAAGAATCACATAGACCTATTGAGTCTGTTCCATTTTGATGATCAAACCCTGTACATGACATCAAAGTTTTCTATTATGTGTGATCACATAAATGAAGTATGAATTCATTCTGGACCCAAACTGTATTCTTTTAAGAAAAAAATCAGAAAATTATTTAATTGAATTTTTATTTGTTTATTTGGATTATACAGATGTTAAAAATGCAGAATCCTCTCAGATCTTTGACAGTGATAAATAGAATACATCAAGAGTCTGTCCAAGATAGAGCTTTATAGTGTGTTTGTCCACCATGTGTGCAGAGAAAGAGGTAAACAAACTTAGAGAACAATTTGTGTTTATGTAAAACAAAGGAACTAGAACATTAAAAACAGCACAATTCCCAAGCTAAATGCAGAGGACACAAAGACATGTTGGTCATTTTCATTTTTACCAGATGGCTGTTCTTCAGAGTTTGTTCATTTTTCCTTCATCACTGATCATCTCCAGAGGTTTATCTGTAGGAGACACACCCCAAAACAGACGAGTATCTTTATATCATACATTTCCTGGAGCTTTGCCAAGCACTACATAAATTCTGAAACCATGCATCAGTAAACAGTTTTTATTTTTTAATTACATTCAGTATTTTTTTCCTTTTACTGAGTTGCAGTGTGCTGACTCGGAAAATGGAAGCGTTGATTTCCTATTTTATTGTCCTAAATCAGATACAACTATGATCTCCTTATCCTGGAAAAGTGATGGATCTAATAATTAAGAAGAGCCTGAATAAACATCAGTCAGGGATGGTCAGGTGTAGCAAATTCTGTCACAATGCAGGAGGTAGGACTAGATAATCCTTGAGGTTCCTTCCAGCCCTGCTATTCCTTTATTAAATGTTTCTGACAGCCGGCTAAACCTTTTTAGCCTAGTTTTCTATGGAAAGGCAGCTTTATGTGTTCATCCCTATCTCTAGGGGGTGATCACATAAGCATGTGTTCCCTAATAACTTACAGTTTCAGCAAAATTTGGCAGAAGGCCAAAACGGAAGTAGGGGCCCATACTTTTGTATCAACAGATAAACCTGGAGGGGAGATATGGCCACGTTTATAGTTGAAGATCTTCATTGACTTACACTGAGCAATGCCCTTCCCTGTCTCAGTAACTTTGCATACCTCATGCCAATTTGAACCAAATTTGGAAGAGAAGTAAAACATTTGTCCTACATAGGTTTGTTCATGGGGAATTCCTTTCACATGGTAACAGTATCCTTGGAGGAGCCTCTGTATGACATCAGTGTTTTGAGAATGCGGCCAGAGATTTTCCTCAAAAAGCAGTCTTCAGGTGTATGCTTCATTAAATTTGTTTCTATGTAACAACTTTTACATTTGTTCCCCTCTTATCTCGTTAATATCTCAATCACACACACCCCTCCATTCTCCTGACTTCCCTCATTTTTGTGGGAAAGAAACACTATTTTACTCCTCATCTCCTGTTGATTACTTTTATTTAATTGACTTGTATAAGTGTGGCTTTAAGTTTGTTGTTCAATCAAAACAATTTTGATTAATAACTTTTTTCTAAGAGAATTGTGGTACTAAAATAAGACTGATCCTGGAATCTTTTGTGAAAGTGGTATGTACTCTCAAGCTTCATCTGGTTTAGATGGCTTCTTGCCAAAATTATTGAAATACAGCAACCAAATAGCAAAGATAATCCACTTTAAAGTGATGTATGTGTTAAAGGCCCTAGAAGAGGTTGTATGGTCACCATCATGAGTCCACTTCCATGGTGGGCAATTCCCCATGACTAGGGCTTGTAATGCTTCTGACGCCAGGTATGACGACCCACAACACCTGTTGCTTTCCCCAAGTACTTTCATTCACAGTGCCTTCACCAATATACAATATAGACACCATCATCCATGCTTTTATTACCTCTCGTTTAGACTACTGTAACACACTCGATGTGGAGCTACCTATGGTGACGACTCAGAAGCTGCAGCTGGTGCAGAATGCGGCGGCCCGGCTCCTGGTGGGGTTGGGCCGCTGGGAGCACATTACACCAGTGCTCCGATCTCTGTACTGGCTGCCAGTACTCTTCCGGGCCCAATTCAAAGTGTTGGTTTTAACCTATAAAGCCCTACACGACCTGGGCCCTGCTTATTTGCGAAACCGCATCACCCCCCGGCTTCTGGACCGGCCCCTGCGGTCGTCCGGGGGCACCTTGCTGGAGGTTTCCCGGGGGGCCACATAGAATAGAGCGTTTTTGGTGGCTGCGCCGCGCCTTTGGAACTCCCTCCCGGTGGGGGCACGTAAGGCTCTAGACCTCCCGGCCTTCCGTAGGAACTGCAAGACCTGGCTGTTCCGTCAGGCATTTGGCGAGGGAGAGGGGTAGGGTTGGGTGGGGGTGAGGAGAGGGTTTATTTGTTTGTGTTTTTATGCTTTATGTGGGTTGAAAATGTTTTGTATTATATTTATATTGTGTTGTAAGTCGCTCTGGGCTGCCTGAGGTGGGATAGAGCGGGATATAAATCTCATAAATAAATAAATAAATAGTCTCTCCAGGGCAACTGAAGGTAGCAGGCTACTGGACACCCCAGGTATAACACTCTCCTTCCTCTACAGCTTTCATGCAACCCCCTTACAGCCTGGTGTTAGCCAGGCTTCCTGCTTATATAGCCGTGATTAGGCTCAACTGTGCTCAGGCTTGAGCCTAGCTGCAGCTGTTAGTGACTGTGCACAGGACAGTCAGGGAGTCAGTCTTGCCATGACTCACCACACTCAGCAAGCACACTGCCACAGTCATGATCAGGATGGATTTACAAGATCATAAAAAAGTCTTCATTGCAATGGACTCATCCCCTTCACCCCAAAATCCAGATATTGTATCTTATAAAGGGAATATTTTCATTTTCTCTGATCTGACTGCTCACACTGACAGCTAAAGTTAAAAACAAAATTATGTGTATTGAAATGAGAGTATCAGTCAGAATATTAAAGGCCGTGTATAAGCCATTTTACTTCGTGTCACCTAAAAAACAGAATAGTAAAAATGACAGGACAATTCTTTCACATCCTGAGTGTACCTACAATTTCCACTGTACTCTGTATCTCAGGCTGTAAATAAGTCTTAAAACAGCAAACGAAACTATACACTTAGGAGAAGGAGGAGGAGGACAGAATAGGATGGCGTGATCCTATCTTAGGGTGGCCATAACGCCCATTTAAAAAGAGAACGCTTATGAAAAATACATGGTGCAGGGCTGCATTGGTTCCAGTACAGCCCTACACCATGTATTTTTCATGTGTCCTCTTTTAAAAGGGGAGGTATGGCCACCGTCGCCTATCTGCATCATTGGGTGTTTTCAGACGTTACGCGGAACTGATTCACCACAGTTGTTTCACAGCAGTAGTGAACCGAACAACCACACCACCCCCCATGGTCAAGGAAAGCCCCAAACAGACGTGACGGGATCAGGACCACGGCAGGGAATCGGGCCGCCAGACCACGGGCCGGGGCAGCGCAATAGACGTGACGCCGATTCCTGGCCGTGGTCAAAACACCCAGAAGGCACCAGGGAGGGGCAGGACACAGACATGGCCGCCTGAGGGCAAACGAAGCCAGAAGGGAAAAAAGGAAACGCCAACACAAGGGAAACAGGAAGGGAAGGGGAAGAGGAAGAAGAGCCGCCGAGGTACCGCCCACAACAGTCACAGAGAGAACGAGGGCACAGTGGAACACACAGCACACACACAGCTGGGCGCACACACACCCAGATGAGAAAGGAAGGGAAGGGGGGTCACAGCGGGACAGACAACACACACGGCACAACGGGCACAGGGGGGGAAGGGGGCGCGGGACAGGGAAATGGGGGGTTGAACGGCCCGGGGGCAGGGCTGGACACAGGCAACGGCAGCCAGAACCCCCACAACAGCACAGTCCACACGGGCACCCCCACAGAAACACAGGCAGATCCGGAATGGGGGGGCCCCAGAAGGTCGGGCCACAAGCACTGGGGGAGGCCACACGGAACAGGGAGTGGCCGGGGAATGGTCCAGGAGGCACACATGGACCCCAAGCGCAGGCGATGGTACGATGGAGGAGAGCCAGGAGAGCTTGGGCCCTGCAGCAGGTCCAAAGTCACACACACACACACACCCCGGGAGGAAGGCGGGAGGCACAGTCTGGGGGCCCCAGAACCCTGAGGTCACACAGGCACCCATGAGGGGAGAGGCAGGAGCGCAGGAGGGAGCGCAGGCAGAGAGCCGGACTCGGACACTGGAGAAGGCAGCCACAGAGGGGAACACCAGGTGCAGAGGCAGACGGGGGGACGGAGGGGGCCCGCAGCCACAGGCAGGGGCAGTGGCACCCTGGAAAGCAGCCAGCACAACAGCACGGCTAAGACATCAAGGAGGGAGCAGGCAGCGGGCCACGGCAGATGGGCGGAGGCGGGAGCCCACAGGGGGGTCAGCAACCAGGGCCCGGAAGGCACTGGGGGACTCACAGCCAGCTGCTGGGGGCCACAAAAGGGCCAGGGGCCGGGTGGCCTGCCAGGTGAACGATGTGGGGCCAATGAAGCATGCCCCGGCGGTACCCCAGCATGAGCATGTGGTGAGCGATCAGGTAGTACGCCTCGAACGGATCCTGCATGGAGAGCCCCAACTGCACATCGGAATGGGACCACACACCAGACAACATCGCCAGCTCCGCCACAGTAGACTCAGACACGCAGTAGTCTGCAGCAGGGGGCCACGGAAGGTGACCCAGCTCCAACAGCCGGTGATACACCACCCCACGAGAGCGCTGGTATCCACAGGCCCGGTGAACACAGCCGAAGTAGGACACAGCCAAGGCAGGGGCCCCCTCCACCAGACAGACCATGTAGGCGGCCAGGCTGCACACAGACAGGGCAGACACGGTCTCTGCTGCAGACCACCCCACATGCAAGCACCTCATCTCCGGGATGTGCCCATCGGGGAAGGGACACAGCCCCAGCGTCTCAGCATGCAGCCGGCAATCCCGGGCGCTCGCCTCATAGCTGAAGTAACGAAGGCCAGAGCTCAGGCTCACATAGGCACCCGACAGGCTGTCCGGGCAGCTCAGTAGCAATTACACGGCCAGTGTATGCCACAGGTCACACAGGGCCATAGTCTCGCGGAAGGTCCATGTATGGGGAGCCCCATGGGGGCCGGGAGCCGGGAGCTCAGTGGAAGCACAGCCAGTCGTGGTCCAGCCAGCTAGGGAAAATAATAGCACGGACAGGGGGGCCCACATTCCCCGGAGGGGTGGGAGGGGACTCGGGGGGG